>JAJHJA010000119.1:0-198223 GCA_021202915.1 Heliconius himera
TTAAATATATTCCTTTCTTTAGTGAATTACTTTTAAAAATGTTAAAAACTATTACCATCCTGCCATACTGCCTCCCACTGTTCCATAGGGCCGACTGCATCTGATCTACCTATTACAAGACCATCAGAAGACGTCCCCAAGTATTTTCCATAACCAGACTTCAATGCAAATTTATTTTCTCCAGCTGGGAAAGCAGTGAATATTTCTTCAGGTGAGGGCCCTTCACAGTCACCATGAGGAGCTCCAACAGTAAATAAACCATTATCTAAAGCTGATATATAAGCGTTATTCCCAAATTCTATAGCAACTGATCCTGTTATGTCATCATATTTCTCTATTTTCCACCATCCGGCATGTTTAATACAATCTTCGTCGACTTTTTCGTCTTCTGTTTTGTCTTTCTTTTTATGCTTACGTTTCTTTGCCCTGTAAATTGTAATTAATTTAAAACTAAAAATGTAAAACAATATTTATTGCATATTGTAAATGTAAAATTATACTACAAAAACACCTAAGACTGGCCTCAAAAACAAATAATTTTAATATTTTTTTAAAAATACTACCATAACCTCGATAACGTACTTGGGTTTATCGCCTTTTAAAATTAATTTTCCACGCTTAACAGCTGCATATTCGTCACTCATTGTGTAGTTAAATATAACAATTTCTTAAAATTTTAAAATTTATTTAATATTTATAATGTTGTTTGTAAATTGTTTTCTGTATCTGTGCCACAGAACACATATACCCAAAGGGTCTGTGCTTCATTGATGGCGCTTTTATCCAACCACAGACTAAATGTAAGAAAACATAGGTCAACACAGGTAACATTACAGTATTTATAAAAATCTTTTAAAATACCTAAATATCCTCTATAATAGTAAAATCCCTATTTATAGAAATAAAATATTAAAAAAATATCAAATTCAAGTCGATTGAAATATGAAATGATGAAATTTAAAGTTATTAAAATGTATCATTTATATCGACCAACAAAAATCAAGATATCCTACTGTATATCAATTATCAACAATCATACCAGTAACTAGTATGAATAAAAATCGTAGAGTGAATAGACATAAAATTAAAAACAGATTTATTTTTATATTATAATATCCAATTCTTTTTGTTAGTAAGTCTACAATTTTATTATTTTGTATTTTAAGAATAAAATCATTATATACTGGTTAGCAGTTCTCGGAAACCCTCAAATTTCAATTTTTTGTGCTTACTCATTAATAGTAAATTATTTTAGAAGATGAATATCATAATAAATACTTCACTAAATAATAAACAAGTAGTCTAGACAAGTTTAATGATTTATTGTATACAAAAATATATTTTAAGAAAAAACCTTAAAAAAATTTAATATTTTATTGTGTATTCTTAGCTAATTTCTTTTCAAAAATATTAAATAACAACATATTTAAAGTTTTTAATAATAAAACGTGCTTATAATTTAGGTGTAGCTACACAAACCTCGATCGCAAAAAAATTTATAAAAATAAGGTCATTGATCGAGCGAGCTTTGGTTTTAAATATTGCCACGAAAATACGTTATCTAACGTACTGTTAATTTTGGGTTATAGTAATGTTAGCATGCAAAGCTTTAATTATCGTCGGGGCGACTGCCGCCACGGAAGCTTTAACCATTTAGAAAAAAAAATGTAATCAAAAATCAGTGTCACGCTATATCCCGCACACAGCAGAGTAGGCAGCGGGAACCTAGTGTTAAGACACTTCGTTCCCCACTTTCTGCCGAATTCTGGAGGCATTGGGTGTTGAGTGGCAGAACTCAACGTCGCGCTCAACCTAGACACCAGAGCGAAGAAAATGGAAATATAAATTTAAGTAAATATTTCATCTCCTCGAGTTCGGAACAATTTAAAAATAAGTCTTAAATTGGATTCTCCTAATTTTAGCACATCAATCGTCATTGATATCTTTATTTACTACTTTTAGATTAAAAATGTTTAGGCAATCGTTAATATATACTTATATTGATCAAAACTGTAACCAGCACATTTCATGTACTTTGATTGAGTTTTTCATAAAATTCCAACGTGTTTTATGTAAAAACATAATTGATTGCGACGTCATTGCCAGTAAAATGGTAAAAAAGATGGCAATGACGCTGGAAGAGAAGTAACTGAAGACAATGATTATTAGCTTTTAGAATAGACGAATGAGTTTGATTTCAGGCTGAACTCTTGAATTTTAGACATATTTCTCTCGGATGGGTCGTGTGATGAATTTTTAATGTTTAAACCAGCTTTGACTAAAAATTTGCATAGTACCTAAATTTTGTTCGTGATTTTTTCTCGGATTCTATTCTTTTGAATTTTCTTGCTATATTACTTCCATAGCATTATATATTATTTTCAGTGTAATGGAAACGTTATAAATATTATTATCTTGATCTGATGAAAGGCATTCTTCACCTATCAAAGTTCGTCCCCTAGGTGTTCAGCGTCGCAGAGTTGGTGGGTTCTTTGAAATAATGACTTGTCAATGGTAGAAAAATGTGTAGGATGGTGGTAAGATTCACTAAAGTAGTGAGTATGGTTTCTTTGTTAGCTAACTTAAGATCTTTCAGCCCACAAACAAAATGGTAAGAGTCCTTGACATGTTGGGCCAGTTGCATGCAGCCATGCATCTAAGGCACCGTTAATTCTGTTACCCGCAGCAATACGCCTATGCGTCTTTTCTTTTATTTCTTTCAAATGCAAGAACACTCCCTGGTCTTTCTTTAAGAGAGGACTTTCCTTGGGAAGGAAATTTTCCCCTTGCATGTCACTTTGTGTCACTTGATGCTGCCAAATTGACGTGGCGCAACCTTATTTAATACGTGAGATGTGCCTTTTCCTTCTCGCACACAGGCTGAGTGATCTCTATAAACAGATTTTACATCAAGGGAAGCGATTAAAGTATTATACCGAGATAATCTCCCAAAATATCTTACACCCCTGTCAAAAATCTAAAACAAATTCTTGGTTTAGGACCTCCTGCGACCTGCTCACTGCTGTAAAATATGTGGCAAATTAAAACAACCTTAGGAATTACTAAAATTTATTTCTAATATATTTCTTATTATATAAATATTATTTCTTTCTTTCTCAGAACTTTCACGCTTCATCTTTATCAGTACTTTCGTGTGGTGCCTTTGTAGCTTATCCTTTTTCTTTTTTAAAAATATTTATCGTAGGTCTTATGATCCTAACATGCTTCTTTTTCTCTATAATGCCTTTCACTTTATCATCCCACCATTTATCGAGTTTTTTACTAAAACCTCGTTTTCATTTACCACATATTTCTGTCGCTGCTTTTCTCATATGATTCTTAAATATAATGGCAGAGTATACTTCAATATTTCCATTTGCTGTTTCATAGGTGTCTAATATTTTGGAAGCACTTTTCCTCTTTGATCGATGGATCTTAAAACTTCGAGCTTCTCATGCGATACTTCGACTCCAAGCTTGGACGTCTCGTGCGGCTATCTCAAAATGAAAACAGACTCCTTATTCTAGCAACAAATACCTATTGGTCTGTTCCCAGGAGCATCCTAAGCACTCGCGTGTCCACAACTTAACCTTAAATATAATGATCCGCTAGGAATAAGTCAATCATACTTTTCACGTTGAGAATGTAGAAGAACGTGCGAATTGATTGGTGATGAAGGAATAGCAAAAAAGATTTATGAAGATAAAGTGAGCGGTAACAAAGGTAGGAGTTGACCTTCGAAAATACAGCATCATAGATACTGGAGGAAGGTCACGTAAAAAGCATAAGGACGCTCCAGAGGGCATGTATGAAAAGTTGATGATAATAGACGAAGTGAATGAGATATGTAGAGACTGTAGCATTTGGCGTTCCGTTCTTTCTGACTTTTCCACTAGTAATACAGCGTGAAGCTAAATAAATAAGTATTTCATTTCAATTCTGTTGTAAAGAATCATTGTTGGTACCACACCATCATTTTCTTTCAGTTGCTTATCATTATTCTACAATTGTCATTGTCCGTATCTACACGTTTTTTTTAAATTCCATTTATAAAATAAAGAGGGAATTGTTCATAGATGCTTCAATAAACGTGCATTATAATGTCTAAGCTTATATCTCACAGCGAAATTTCAGCTTTACACGCGAGAACTGCCATGGTATGTAAAGTTCAATATATTTTAACTTTCATGTTAATATAGAGAATTACAAATATTTTAAAATTGATTTAATATATTAATAAATAATAAATTTTAATCTTTTTTTTTTTATATTACTTACGTTTTATTTCCTATGGTACTTAATTACTTATAAGTTTTATTTTGTAATCGGTATAATTTAAAGATACATGGCAACATTCGTCTAGGCACGCCATTTTGTAATTCTGAGCATGTTGATCTGCTCTCGAAGATGATTTTCTTTACGCAAATAATAATATTAAATAGCGGAATTCCATAAATATTTAAATCATAGTGAGATTAATAACAAAAATGGATATGCCAGAAGTAAAAGCGTTCAACGCGGAGGTAAAAGCGCGTAAATTGTGTAGTGGTTTAAGTTAACCGTGGCATCGCTCTTACAAATCGTTTACTTTCAGTTATCCGGGTTGTACGAAAACAAGCCTCCAATATCGAAGGCGAAGATGAGTGCTATCACAAGGGGTGCTATAAAGGCTATAAAATTCTACAAACATGTAGTACATAGCGTGGAAAAGTTTATACAAAAGTGCAAACCTGAATATAAAGTTCCAGGTTTATATGTGATAGACTCGATAGTAAGGCAATCGCGGCACCAATTCGGCCAAGATAAGGATGTCTTCGCGCCAAGGTTTGCTAAAAATATGCAACAGACGTTTGCAAATCTCTTCAGATGCCCTGATGATGATAAGGTATTATATAAAAATCACTTTTAGGTTATGCGCTTTTTTCTATATCAATACTATGTATAAGTTTCAATTGAAAGAGATAATGTGGTTATGAGATAAAACATAGTCACTTACTGTGATATCTGTGTGATCTGCTAATAAGTCAGTAAACTTATAATGTATGGATAAAGTAATGTCCTAATTTAATAACTTAATAAATAAAAGCAATTTAGTCGTCATAATTTCTGTAATAATTAATATATGTGTTCATATTAACTTATACAATATAAAAAAATTAAATCTTTATTAAATTTCAGCGTAACATAATAAGAGTTTTAAATTTGTGGCAAAAAAATAATGTGTTCAGCCCAGAAGTTATTCAGCCTTTATTAGACATGGCAGATCCAAATCATCCTTTGCATCAAGAAATAATGCAGCAACAACAAAATAATACTGCCAATGGTGAGTAATTTTTTATTGTTTAAGAAACATACTAAAATTATAAAGTGAAAGAGTTTGTTTGGTTGAACACTCTATTAATAGAAACTACTGTCTACATGTGTTTCTTCACATGTAGCTAAAGAAAAAGTGAAACTGAAATAAATATATTTTTTATTTAATTTTATTTATGTGAAAATTATTTTCACAGAAATTTGTATTGTGTAATATAATATTGCTTTGTAAATGTTTATATACGTTTTTTCGTTTCTTCTATATTATTTTATTATAAATTATAATAAAGCGAAGCGAGAATGCATGGCTTAGTGGTCAGAGCGCCTGGTCGGTTTCCAGGAGGCGCGGGTTCGAGTCCTGCTGCATTCAAATTTTTATATGTTTTCTAAATAGGTATTGATGGTTGTGGATTTGATTCCCGCTCGAACGAATGAATTATTTTCATTTGATCTCTCTTGCAACCAGATAAAAAGCAGTATAAAGTTCTCAAAACAGTGTTTAATTACATATAAATGTTCTAATTTCCAGGAAGCAGCCTTAATATTACTCATACTTCAGATGGCAAAATGTCACCAATGCCTCGACAAGACAGTCCTCATACATCTTCACCGATGGGTGATGCAGTAAGTTGTTTTTGTAATAATTATATTTGTGTTACTTACAATTACTTAATTAAAAGAAAACATTGTTGAATATAATTTAATTGTTATAGAATTATTTAATGTTTTTTTAGCTTCTGCACATAACAGAGTAGGCAAAGGGAACCTGGAAACCTAGTGTTAAGACATTGCATTCCCATTAAGACTCTGCGCCAAGAGTGCAATTTAATGAAAATAACCAATTGTTTTTAACAAATTGATTTGAAAAATAATCATTTTATTTTCTACACGTATAAAAATTTTAGTTTGTTAACATTATGGTATAATAAAAAAATCTGACTATATATAGTTGATATGCATTCAATTCCAACTTTGTGGAGAGTGTTTCAATTTTTTCTCAGAAGAATTCTCCTCTTTCTGCCCTAATAAGAGACATTGCATGTTGATAGACAAAACTCAACAATGCACTTTTTCTTACCAGAGTGGTGGTGGTGGTGGTAATAAAAATAATTCATTACCCTGAGTAAGGATTGAACCCACAACCATTGCATTTACTACATCACTGATGATTCATAAAAATTATAAAAAATCTTTAAATAATTATACAAAATAATGACCAATAACACAATTTATCTAAACATTTCAGTTCCAAGATGACTCCAATGGACCTCAACCAGCTAAATTCAATCGCAAGCTGCTCAATGACTTTGAATATGAGAGTGAAGATGAACAAGCTCCAGAACCTTCCCACAATTCTCATAATACACATAATGCTCATAACACACACAGTACACATAGTACACATAATACACATAGCACACACAGTACACATACATCTCACAGCAGTCATAATACTCATAATCCTACTGATGCACTCGGCAGGTAATTAATTTTAATTTTTTTTTGCCCACACTCTATCCATAAAAAAAATCGACAGAAACTTGGCAATAGTGTGCTAATAGTAAGTTCCCTCTGCCTATCCTGCTGTATGAGGGATACAGCTTGAAGCAGATTTTTTAAATTTAATGTTCAAAACTTAGCTTAACTTAAATACAAAGCCATAAATTCTTTTTGACTTTAATCGAAATTCTCACACAATTGTCCAAACTTTTGATTTTTCACATAAAAATTGCTTTAGGGAGATCTTTTATAAATTTTTGGTACTCAAGATTGTTTCTAAGAATAATCAAACAAAAAAGCTTCATTCTTTTTCCCCCTTAACAAGAAATCTAGTGTTAAGACATTTCCCTATTTTTGCAATTTCAGAGATAGTGTGTGTGATTGGATGGTGGAACTTAATGCCTCGTTTTGTTTATCATGGCGGGAAAATGAAAGTAGTGTAAATATGATCATTGCACCAAATTTATTGCACTTACAAACATTGTATTTACAATCGGCCGCTGTTTTATTTATGTCTCCACCTCATTAATCATTTTTAATATGGTCACAAGTGTCTAAAAATAATATTTGTCCTTTGTTAGTGATAAATAATATTATTTTTACTTATTATAAGATTTATATTTAATTGTGTTTTCAGCATATTAACAAACCCTGAGATTATGAGGCAGTTACAAAGCTTGCAAGCGCAAATGCAGCTTATGACTGGGATGCAAATACCTGTAAGTTTATTATTATTATTATTCTGTTATTTCTCGTTCCGGTGGATTTAAAAATGGTTTTATACAAAATTTATCTTTTGATATATACTAATAGACAGACTATTAATGAAAATTACATTTGTTGTGTCAATTGAAATAAATATTTAAGTATATTTTGGAGGCAAAATAAGTTTTGTTTTTGTTTTGAATTTTATTTTCTGATTGATAATTTATTACAAACTGCAAATTTATCAAAACCTAGTTATTTAATTTTGCTGTTTCCCAAATTACTCTGTCTTCATTTAAATTTAAAATTATATATTAAGTACATAAGTGCCGTCAGGATGCAACCAGACAGGCGTTTGACTGTAAACGCGACTATCAAACTCAAGTTTGATGCCTACACATATGTGGGGAAATAAATTATTTTCATTTCCTCAGTCTCCCAGTAAGAGCTGCCTTGAGTTCCGCTACTCACTCGCAATGTCTCGAAATGAAGCCATGCGTAAGGGAGGAAATTTCTTAACTTTAGGTTTTCTCTATCTACTCTGGTACATGAAATAATTATACAATGTGATGAGTAGTATAACTTAAACTAAACTAATAGAATAAATTACTTAAATTTCAGAATTTAATGCCAATGATGTCTGACATGCAGCTGCAGCAAACTCAGAATCAACCATTTTTAGTAAGTTTTTAATTTATTAATAGTAACTGTAATAAGAATGTTTATTATTCTGTCCAAGATCATTTGAAAGTTCTAAATGTGTCAAATTAAGATATTTTTGATGTCATGCTTGGTAACTATTATTATTTATGTATTAAATTCTAAAATTATACAAAGAATATTTTGAAATTGAATTAAATATGAATATCCTAGTGGATACTTAAGGAAACACAGTGAAACATTGACTGTAAACGCGATGCCTGTGACAAAGACAAGGTGGTTGAAGTTCATAGGATAGAAAATTGGTTACCAATTTTCATAATAATAACTTTTCTTAACTACAGAATTTGTGAGAAGTTAAAAAATTAAACATCTACAATTTAAAAAAGTAATCTAATAGTATATTCAAATAGGATGAAAATAACGCAATCTTGACCCAATATTAAAATCAGTCTAACTAAAAAAATATATCAAGTAGGATGGATGTTTGTTTCACTTTTACGCGGAAACTGCTTAACTTATTATTAACTTGTTATTTGGCTATAATATAACATTATAAGTTCTCCTTTAGCAGTCAATTTTTTTTTTACATGAATTATAATGTTTATATGCTTAATTATTTTTTATCAATGTTGTTTATATGGTTTATTTCAGAGTTCTCAATCAGAACAACCAAAACAAAATGAACCCAAAGATGATATAGCAAATGAGTCTGACATAGAGTTTGTGGAGACAGGCCCACAAGTTATAGAAATACCCGACGCTAATGATTCTAGGTGAATATTAATATACTGTGTAATTATTTATCCGAGGCCACTGTGGCGCAATGGGACAAT
The DNA here is from genome assembly GCA_021202915.1 of Heliconius himera. Lineage (NCBI taxonomy): Eukaryota > Metazoa > Arthropoda > Insecta > Lepidoptera > Nymphalidae > Heliconius > Heliconius himera. The sequence goes on from JAJHJA010000119.1 coordinate 9,015, forward strand.
ACCTGATTGTTGCAATAGGTTTGGGTTTGATACCCACTTTCGCCTTTTATGTGTTGCGGCACATATTTAACGATTTCAAAATTTGGCGGCACACAAAGAGAAAAGATTTACTACAACACACTGCATAAATAGTTTATGATATTTTTTTTTTAATTGGATTTTTTTTTGTGGATTTAAATATATATTAATGTTAAAAATATTTTTCCTTTTAAAAGATAATTTTTTTTTTATATAGATATAATTTAATTATATTAACATTATTATATATATGCAAAATTTGGCGGCACACAAAAGTGCCGCGGCACAGTGGTTGAGAATCACTGATATAATGTTTCGAATTGGGGTGAAAAGCACAGTACTTCGTTGTGTGTATTCTAAGGGCGTAAAACAAAAAATCCCGTTCACGTTGGAATTTAGAGCTACCTACACGCCAAATTTTTACTTTCTTAGTCCGTGTGTCGTCTGTGAGTGTACATGTATTGTAATAAATAATCCTCTACATTTCAGAAGTCCATCACCAAAATCACGTAGACATCGCTCTAGATCAAAGTCCCCGCGCAGGAGGCGACGCTCGCGGTCGCGCTCGCGCTCGCCACGGAGACGACGGGACAGGGACAGAGACAGGTGAGAGAGACGGCTATATAGTTGCTTATAATGTTTACATTAGATTACTCTTGTAATTTGAATAACAGCCTAAGCCTAGTCTTATCGGAAGAAAAAAGATTGTAAGATCCCTTTTATTTCATATAAAAGGGATTGTCGGTACTTGCGCGGATGGTCTAGAACTGTTGGGATTAGAAAAGAATGTAAAAAATTAAGTAGCATTATTATCGAGACCAGTCCTGACACGAGCACAAGCTGGAAATGCAATAGGTTGTGGGTTCAATTTGCTCTGGTGTCGCGGCAGAGAGCGGCGTTAAGTTCCACCGCTTATGTTGTGCCTCCAGAATTCGCTGGAAAGTAGAGAGAGAGTGTCTTAATACTAGACTCCCTCTACCTACCCTGCTACACGCGGGATATGGAAAAAAACTCCATTTTTGAAAACATAAACACCTCGGGGTAACATTATAATAATATTATTTCCATTTCCCCCAAAAAAATGCCGAACTGTGTAGTGTACAATTCGGTATTTTTTCAACACTCCTTTTATGCAAAATAAAAATAAATATATTTATACATTCTACGTCTTTTTGTAAATTATTTAACATTGTATCAATTTATTTTGCAGAGATCGAGATAGAGACCGGGAGAAGAATTATAAAGAAAGAGAAGTGGAAAAAGAGAAGCAGAGGGAAAGGGAGAAGAAAGGATTACCACCTATTAAAAAAGAAAATCTTAGTGGTATGTTTATATTTTTTTTACTAGAATTTGAGTATACAGTAATTTTTTGTGTTTCTATCTTCACCACTTTAAATGAAAGTTTTAACTATTCTTTATAAGCCTAATACAATTAAAAAGAAAGAGATTTTCCAAAAATAAAAAAGTGTCTTTTTCAAACAGGGCAAATAATGAAATTATCGTTGTAAAATAAAACGCCATTTGTTAAAAATGACGCACACTGACTAACTACACATTTTCTTTTGTTTTGTTACGTGTAAAGTTGATTTTTTTGATCATTTTGTTATTATATTGAATTTTTAATATTTTAAAATATGTAAGCCTTGTTTAAAACATAACCAAATTAAATAAAAATTAAAGAGTTTTTTTTGTTTACATTTTGTCCCATGCCAAAATTAATAGGGGGGTATAGGTACGCAGCAGGTACGCGCGCACGGAATACGCAGTTTTTATACAGCGTAAATTCTGATCTTGCGAGAATTCCAGGATAAAAAATAGCCTATATGTTGCTCCAGAACCCTCACTACTTTTCAATGTTAGTCCCATAACATTAGAGATTGCTCCGCAAAACAAAAAGGCAGACAATCTTTTTTATTTGTTTGTGTAGCACAAATCTCCCGGTCCCTAAGAAATTGCAAGCACAATGTGGCAAGCTCTAATCACACGTTTTTTTTTATTTTTAAAATTTCAGTATGCAGTACAACACTTTGGGTGGGCCATCTTTCTAAGCTAGCCACTCAGGAGGAACTATCAGATCTCTTTGGAGCTCACGGTGGTGTAGTCAGCATAGACGTGGTGGCGCCTCGTGGTTGCGCCTTCGTGGTGATGGAGAGACGACGGGACGCTGCCAAGGCCAGGGCCAAGCTGAATAAACACAAGCTGCACTCTAAGGAAATAACGGTTAGTGTGTGACAGTATTTTAAAATTTTATTTTGTACTAGCTTTTATCTGCGGTTTCGTCTTCATCGTGACACATTCGTGATACATTAGTACAATTGTTATGATGTAATATAGCCTATAACCTCCCTTGATAAATAGACTGACACAAAAAGAAATTATTAAATTTTTAATAATAGTTTCTAAAATTAGGGTAAGTTTGTTTGGGAAAAACTTTTAATCAAGTGAAATTATTATTCATGTGGTTTTGATATACATTCTACATATGAGTGATCTGATTGTAAACCTGACGGTTATTGGTTCAATCCCATAAAAAAAAGAGAAAAGGGGTTCCCTCTGTCTGCCCTGCAGTGCAGGAAAAACGTGAAGCTCCTTTTTTAAACTTAACACAAAAATCCTTATTTTTTTTAAAGCAAAAACAAATATTTTTACCAGGTGGCATGGGCAGCCGGCAAAGGTGTAAAGGGACGCGAATGGAAAGACTACTGGGAAGCGGAACTAGGTGTTGCGTATTTACCGTGGGCCGCGTTGCACGCCAGGTGGCTGCTCGGCGCTTTGTCATTAGACGCTTTGGAAGATGGTGGCGCCGTGGATGAAGAGACATTGCCACCGTGGTTGCCGCCACGGGTAAGAAAAAATGTTTTTTTTTGTTTTTTACCTTAAAATCATTGTTTTGTGTTATATTATATTAACGAATGCCCCCAAATTTATCGAAGAGCCCAGAGCAATTATATTTATATTTCCATTAATAACAGTAAATGTGCTGAAGCTTGGAAGTTCTTAAAAACTATAAGTATTCAGCTTCGGTTGAACTTTGATATAGAAGACTTAAATGCGTAGTTTAGTACAGCCCCAATATTAGATTACGTAACCAAATAAGACACTAGTAATTCTCTTACAGCCACCTCAATTTTAATCTACAAATCTTCAATTTTACACCTGTGTCATGTCACTTCTATCTAACTTCTGTAACACTTGGTAGTGAGCTATAGAATGATATGTTTAGCTCTCGACCAAACTCTGACGGTACTTAATCAAATCATTAACTATTCCCTTTACTCTGGTTCCTTTACAAACAGATGTCGAATTCCTCAAGTTATCCCTATTCCTAAAACCACAAGCCCTACATCTATTTCTCACTATCAACCTGTTTCAATTCTTCCATTTCTTTCAAAAGTAATACAGCATGTGATCTACTGTCAACTCTCATCTCCTTTCACTAAATATCAATTCCATGAAGAACTGATCTTCACACTTCACAGCACTGCTAACTACTGCGCTGATTAAGATTTGTGATGACATTAGATACGGAATCAACAATCAGTAACTAAATATTATCGCTTTATTAGATTTTTCTATTGTCTTTAATACCGTAGACCACGATATAGTTCTTGCTGCCTTAATCCCGCGCGCCGCGTTCAGTGTATTCGGACAAATAATATATATTCTTCCTATTCTCATCTTTAAAAAAATGTTTTTGTCTGTTTGGTAGCTTGTTTGCCTTTATTCACGTTCACGTTTTATGTGCAGTCTATGGCATTGTATATCGGCAAACTTCCCTTTTTACACACACATTTAGTGTGTGTTTTTTTTAGTTCGGTTTATATAAAAAAGTTATATAAATATAAAATATTCGGTTCAACAAAAATGCTACAATTTTTTTATTATTGAAATGGCTATGGCTGAATATTATTTATTGTCTTTGAAATAATAACCTTTTTAGAACACGAAAGTATTTCAGATTAGTAAATAGATAATTGTGTAGTTCAAGCGGGTGAAGCCGCGAGATGGTTGCTAGTAAAATAATATTCACCAATAATCATTTATTATTCTATCACAGATAATACCAAAAACAATGGCCGAGGGACTACCAATGTTACCAACAATGGCTGGCGCGTTACCAATGCCGCCCACATCGTTACCGTTACCGGCGATGCCCACTATGCCAGCGTTACCAGCGATGCCTGCAATGCCAACTGTTCCTGTACGAATGCCGCCACCGGGGTAAGAAAATTGGTGATTAATTATTGAATATATGTGTATTACTAAATTCCAGAGGAGCCTTTTGAAAGCGTGAAATATACGCCGCCATAGCGACGTGTATGTCAAAAGTGTGTATTGTCAAACCTGGTATTGTATGTTATATGTGCGGCGCGGCGTCTGCCTGAAAACTCGATCGCGGTATTGGGTGCGACCCCCACTCGTGGGAATGATTGTATTTCAATCATTTTCATATTTCTGTACAAGGTTAGGCTCAGTGTTAAGTTCCGTCACACATAATGTCTCGAACATCTAAAAATCAGGCCGTGCTTGTGTACCTAGTGTCGTAAAGTGTTACGACACTAGTTAAAAGTTCCCTGTGTCTACCATATGTGGGATACAGCGTGAAGCTAAAAAAAGCTTTTTAAGCAAATTATAAAAATAACTAAGCAAATTACCTGTACTATAATATTAATGTTTCATACATATTACAGTATGCCGGGTGCTTTGCCACCGGGTTTAGGAGCTGCGGTGCCGCCGATACGACCACCAGTGCCTGGTGAGTGTTAATAGATAATATTTTTAATAAAAACAAATAAAATATCACAAAGTGCAAATTGTGCAACACTAATGTAATCTTCGACTTTAACTTTTACTGTACTAACCGCTATCACTTGTATCAAAAATATATATTTGCGGGTTGAGTCCCTGAACTCAACTCCATTCTGTCTTACCAAAAAATATTTTAAATAAAATGAATTATTCTTTTCAAAGTATAATCAAAGTAAGATATTGGATATAGACGGCGTCTATATCCAATATCCTACTTTAATTATTTAAAATTATGTAATGATAATAATTAAATAAATATTATATTTCCTTGAGCGTGGGTCGAACCCACAACCAGTCGCTTTTACAGACACACACCTGTGCCACTGCGATACGACTGGCCTCGTTCGTGTCGCAATATTATTATAAAAAAATTAAATTAAATTAGCTTCACGCTGTATCCCGCTCACAGCAGGGTAGGCAGAGGGAACCTAGTGTTAAGACACTGTTCCCCACTTTCTGCCGAATTCTGGAGGCATTGCGTGTTGAGTGGCAGAACTCAACGCCGCGCTTAACCTCGACACCAGAGCGAAGAAATGGAAATATAAATTTAAGTAAATATTTCATCTCCTCGAGTGGGGATCGAACCCACAACCAGTCGGTTTTGCAGTCACACCTCGTGCCGCTGCGCCACGACCGGCCTCATTTAAGTTAATAGTATGAATATAATATATGTATTTATATTTTTAAAGGCCTCCCGCGTGAAGGTGCATTGCAACAAGCAGGTCTATTAGGCTTTCCTCCCGGCATGCCGCCGCAACCAGGTTAATATTATTATTATCATTTTGTACTTAATAGCTTGGCTTTAATTCCCGGTTTTTAATAAAATGAAAACGGAAACCTTTATTTACTTTTATTATTTCTTCAGCTGTATGTGTTGTCATATGGAAGTAAATAAAAGATTGACACTCCGTTTCCCACTTTATGCCGAATTCTCGAGGCATTGCGTGTTGAGTCACGAAACTCAACGTCTCGCTTTGCCTCGTTACCAGAGCGAGGAAATGAAAATATTGAATATTTCATTTCCTCGAGTGGGAATCGAACCCATAACCTGTCGTGTTTTCAGTCACAGTCTTGTGCCCCTGCGTCATGACATGTGGTAAAAAGGAAAAATATAATATAAATAGTATAATCATAATTTGTTGAATTATTGTCTAAGGTTTATTAATACTAAACATTAATTGTGGCGTCGAGTTCCGCCACTCAACAAAGCGGAGAATAGTGTCTTGATACTAATAACTTAAAAAAAAAACTTTTTAATTTATGCAAGAATAGGTAGTATTAAAAAATACAAATCAACATGATGATAACAAACCATTCACAGACTACAGTTATTCGCTGTCACTGAAAGAGAGTACTACAGGTTTTCTATAGAACTTTCCGGAAGAGACAGTGATACTGTACCATGGTTCAAAATATGGCACTGATTTATTAATATAACAAATAAGATGTATATATTAATACATATTTTAATATTTATAGTTAATATGAGTGTTTTGTTTATTATTTAGGTATGGTGGGAGGTTTTCTAGGAGGTCTGATGGGAGTCAATGTGGGTGGGCTAGTGTTGCCTTTGCACGCTCATCCGCATCATCAACATCAACACGCTTTGCCTCCTGTACAGCACACTCCTGTGAGTTTATGCAGAATTAAATTATCCTACTTATAATAATATAAATGCAAAAGATTGCGAAGATGAATGTATTTTTTTTTACATCTTTATGCTGTCTGCCGCATGGCATATTAGCGCAGGCAGAGACAATCTGGGAAGTTAGTATTAAGACAAAACGGTTCTCCATTACGATAGGCGTGTTGAGTGGTGGAACTGAACGCCGCGCTTTGCCTCGTTATCAATCAGAATGGGGAAATGAAAAAAATAAATATTAAATTTTGCCATAGGTTAAAATTTATGTAGCTAAAATAATATAAGTACTTTGAATATGAAATTTTATTGCACCTTAAATGCAATAGAAAACACCTGTGACACACTTGGTTCTCCGCTCTGCAATACGAGGAAAAGTTTGATATCGACTTTTAATATTTTTTCCTTTGTAAATTAGACGGCACGCACAGACGCGCCCGACGACAACATGGACCTGGACCCCGAGGAGCACGAGGAGCCCCCCGCGCTGCCGCCCGCGCCGCCGCCCGCGCTCGCCGACGTGGCCAGCATGTCCATCGACCAGGTCTGTTTTTAACTAATAATTAATTACAAATACAAAACTCTAACTTAAGATTTTAAGTCCATTATTCTTGAACCGGCGTTTCGTAGAAAATTTTAAAAATAGCGAGAATAATACGAATGAATGACAGTAACCTTTCTCCATGTACTTAGCGATATGTAAAGGTAGGTTTTCTCAGCAGAACCAGAAATTGCAGCTTTCCATTTCAGTCGTATAGTCAAAATTACTAATATTTTTATATCTTCATGATTGAAAAGTACTTATAAAGGCTTTAATTGAATAATGAACATTCAATTAAATTATTAATTTATAATTTTTTTAACCTATCTATTTATTGTTGTACCGCAGATCCAAGCGCTCCTCTCGAAGCCGCCCCCAACGTTCAACGCGTCGGAGCCGCCGCCAGGGTTCGCCCCGCCAGACGCGGCCGCGGCGCCCTTCGACGCCTCGCAGCCGCCGCCCGACGACAAGCACGACGAGCGCCGCGAGCGCGACAAGGAGCGCCGCGACCACCGCGAGCGCGACCGCCGCGAGCGCCGCGACACGCGGGACGCGCGCGACGGCAGGGAGCGCGACAGGCGCGATAGGGACAGACGGGAGCGTCGCGAGGGAGATAGGTGAGTGCTATTTTCTTATTATTTTTTAGTTTATTCATTATTTTTATTGCAAGTTTTTAGCTTCCTTTCTTATCAGATATAAATTTATTATTTCTCGTAGAAGCTTAAAGTATAGCTAAATAGTGAAAATTAACTTTACCGTAAAAACTCTACTTTTTCTTACTCAAATATAACTTTAAGTTTATTTCCTGCAAAGAAGGTTAGAAGAAGCAATATAGTACCGAGACACTTTTTGTCTCACTTTCCGACAAATTTTTGAGATATTATGTGTTGGCTGACGAAACTTAACTTCGGTTTTTGTTCTTTTACAAGTGTGGGGAGAGATAAATAATTTATTCCCCCATGCAGGAATCAAAACAACTATCGTGTTTACAGCTAGATATTATTCCGTTTCATCATGACGGCCTCCTTTTTTATTTTTGTCGTAATGAGAGTCTCTTAATAGGATTGGAGTGTTGTGTGCTGTCTTAGCAGTAGGTTCCCAGGCTTCCTCTGTCTATTCTTCTATGTGCGAGATCTATCGTGAAGCTAATAAAAAATCAAAAAAATCAAATCTGCATAGACACACACTTTCTTGGGAATACTGTTAGAAATAACGTTGCCCATTGCCATACACTTAACATGGTTTTAATCTTCTTCCAGACGCTTTTACAGAAACTTTTAGGCTTTTTAAAATAACGAAGGTGTAGCCATACTGTTCCACTATTGACCCTTAATTTATAACTATTTTTTAAATTTTCTATTAGGGAAAGAGACGACAGACGCGACCGGGACAGAGACCGTGGCCGGGACCGACGGGACAGGGACCGGGATCGGGAGCGGGACAGGGATAGATTGAACAATAGGGATAGTAATAATCGGTGAGTAACAGTTTTATGTAATAATTTTTATATTATTGCTGACTTAAAGGGACTTCTTATAATATATTAAAATGCGGCCAGTTGTCGCGCAGTAGCACAAAGTGTGACTATAAACGCAAGATGTTGTGGGTTGGATTCCCACTCGAGAAAATGAAATATTTGATATAATAAGATAATTAACTAATACAACTTAATAAGTAATTTTTCTTGCTCTGGCGTTCAGGCAAAGCCCGGCGTTGGATTCCGCTACTCAACAATAATTATTTAGAGGCCAGTCGTAGCGCAGGGGCACAAAGTGTGACTGTAAAATCGACTGGTTGTGGGTTCGATCCCCACTTTAGGAAATTAATTATTTATTTACATTTATATTTTCATGTTTTTGCTCTGGTGTCGAGGTAAAACGCGGCGTTGAGTTCCGCAACTCAAAACGCAATTCCTCCAGAACTTGGCGGAAAGTGCGGAACGGTGTGTCTTAACACTAGGTTCCCTCTGACTACCCTGCTGTGTGCGGGATACAGCGTGAAGCTGGTTTCATTTTTTTTTAAATTATTTATCTAGTGAAAAGAGCCGCGAAAAATCACCGCGCAACGATCCAGCGCCGGAAAAAAGTCTCCAAGAGCGACTGTGGGAGATGGCCAACGGGAAGGCGGGCGACGGCGACGCAGACGCGCCCGCGCCCGCCGCGCCGCCGCCCAGCGCACCGCCAGGTACGACTACACACACATTTTGATTTATCATCCAAAATTTCGCATTTATTTACAATAATTTACATTATTTTATAAAACTCAAAATCAATATTTTTATTATACTACTTATGTTTTCTATAGCATAACTAGCAGAAGTACGTACTTAATAGAAGGCTATGAAAAATTGTAGTGGTCACGATATTTTCCTCCCTCAGTCTCTGCCTCCGATCATTTTATAACAATGTTCTAAATATTAAAATATCTCTTTGCATCTACAATATTTATTGAAGTAAAGTGGCTTTGAATAGCTGCCTTTCAAAGCCAAGCTTCTCAAAAATACAATTTTTCTAAGGCATAAAATTGTATTTTTGAGAAGCTTTCAAATTAGATTTTGTTATTTATCGGGTGAAATGCATCGTCCCTACTATAAATGATAGTAGGCGCGTGAACTTACTTGAACTTGTCGCTTTAATAATGTGAATAAATCAAATTTCACGGCATTTATTGGAAACAAATAACGATTTGTGTAGAAGTATTTGACGTTTTGCGAATTTGATTAAGTAATTATAGAATCTTGTATTCTTTATAAATATGTTACTTTCACTGAAATCTTGATGAACGAGTAATTGAGCAATCAACATGACTCACTTTTCGTATTGGCCGGTGTCCCCTAGGTGGGTCAGAGGGCCTCCACAGTGTTCCGCCATCGCGCTCTGTTTTGGTCAATTCGCTTCGCCTCGGACCATGTTACCCCAATTGCGTTTAGTTCCGCTGCCACTGAATGCCTCCAAGTGTGCTTAAGACGGCCACATTTCCTTTTCCTTTTTGGTGTCCATTCCAGTGCTTGTCTTGGAGTGTGATCGGAGGCACTAGGACACAATGGGCTAATCACCCGCTTGTCTAATTCAAATTGATTCAAGATACTGAAACAGAGTAATCAACATAACAAAATATATAAAAATAAAAATAAAGCAAACCTTATTTATACATACACTAGGTTCCCTCTGCTTATCCTGCTGTGTGCGGGATACAGCGTGAAGCTGAGTTTTATTTATGCATGCTTGACTTGGGGAGTAAGTGGGTGAATGTGTGACGAGAGCTTTACGAAAAATGTGTTCGGACGAGGCGAACGAAAGTTGAGAGCAAAATATAAATTAATAAAGATAGAAAGAGATTTACGTGTCGTATATTAATGTGAGAAAAATATGCACATCAGTATCTTATTTCTGGTACCGTAAGCCTATTGTCTCAGTCTTACAATCAACCACAGTAATTACTGATGATGATAATAAAAAAAAATCTACTCAAGTATATTAATTTATCCATAAAAACCGATACTAAATTTAGTTATTATAAAATATGTATAATGTATATGTATAAACATATATACGTATTTAAATATATGAAGGAATATGGAGCTAAGCAAGATTTTCTTCAGTCGTGTAGCACACTCGTTTAATTTTTTAAATCACTTTCTTTTATTAGTTTTTTTTGCTTTACGCAGTTTCTTATATATGACCTAGTAGCCAGAAGAACCCAATGGTAAGACACTGTTCCTCACGCACCGCCCAAGATTAAGACATTGAATGTTACTTATTTAGAAAACGTATAAAAAATTGAACGTAGCGGGACTCGAACCCGCGCCTCCTGGAAACCGACCAGTATTGAATGTTGGTGATAGAACTCCACGCCGTGCTTTGTCTTGTTACTATTTCTTACTCGAATTTGTTTGTTTATTTCTTTCTTCGTTTGTTTGTTTGTTTATTTCTTTTAACAATTTTGCTTTTGTTATAGATAATGAAGGCCCCACAGAAGATGGCGGTTGGACGCAACTACCTCCGCCTCGAGCACTACAGCCCGCTGCATTTAGAGCTGGTAAGATTATATAAAAAGTATTTGTTTTATAGGTGTCTTTTTTAGATTATTTTAATAGTGTAATAAATAAAAAAAATTAATATAACTTTATAATTATTTTGGTTTTAGTAATTTATCTATGCGTATAAAACTTTTTTGTTGCTGTGCGTCCTACAGACAACACACAAACAAAACTACTGGACTTAGAAAGTAAAAATTTGATATGTAAGTTGATTGGGAAGTTGTAGGGCAGCACTAAGAGAATATGTCTATAGCCCTACGGGAACGGAAAGAAAACGGCATTTTCCATTTTATGTCTTAAAGTTTAGGCAAATAAAATTGTGGGAGATCACCAGTTTTTGTTTCGCTGCATATTGTTTGCTATGTAAATATTCCTTAACTGAGCTTCACGCTGTATCCCTAGCGGGGTAGTCAGAGAGAACGGAGCACTAAACGCTACGATCGCTACCTTTCGCCTCGTCTACTTTCATTAGCCTCTTCATACATGCCGGGGGTCCTCATGATTTTTAGGTGGTTTTCGAAGGTCAACCAAGGTCTCCCGCTGCCTCTCTTACCGCTCACTTTTCCTTCATAATTTTGATGGACAAATATACACATTTGCAATATTATAATATATTTCATAATTTCCTTTTATCGTGTTCTGCACATTTGAATTGGATAGATAAATAGATAAAATTATGTATTGGAATTAGTAATAGAATTATACTAGAAAAAATACACAAGTAATTTCAATTTGCAGAGTTGAGAATGAGAGGGCCACCGGCTCGGCAGCCAATGAGAGGTACGATCTGATCTAACCTCAAGACATGACATAAATATTATTTAGGCTAAATATTAAATTATTCATTTCCAGGTCCGTGGATGGAGGGAGGCCCCGGACCGGGACCGTTTGGACCACGGTTCAATGGAATGGGCCCATTTAATCGACCACCTTTTGAAAGACCACCGTTTGAAGGACCACCAATGTTTGAAAGGCCGCCCTTCAACCGTATGCCATTCGATGGAAATCGTCCTCCGTTTGATGGTCCAAGACCACCTTTCGATGGACCACGACCTCCATTTGATGGACCACGACCACCATTTGATGGACCACGACCACCATTTGATGGGCCTCTACCACCATTTGATGGTCCACGCCCGCCATTTGATGGACCAAGGCCACCATTCGATGGACCAAGACCACCATTCGATGGACCAAGGCCACCTTTCGATGGACCGAGACCACCATTCGACGGTCCAAGACCGCCATTCGATGGACCCAGACAATTCGATAACTTTGAAGGAGAAAGGTCATACGATGGACCAAGGTACGATGGTCCACAGGAATATTATGAACGTGGCAACAGAAGATACGATGATAGAGAGTTTAACGATAGACCTTGGAACGCGGATAGGGAAAGAGATTGGGATAGACGAAAGGAATGGGACGATAGACGAAGGGACCGACGAGTGAGAGAACACGACGATAGGTTCAGAAATGACCGAGACAGAAATGACAGGGATAGAAATGACAGACGACGCTTTGACGAACGATCCAGGGACAGACCCGCCAGAGAGGAAAAGAACCCAAGACGGGATAAAGATAGGAAATCAAGATGGGGTGCCGCTGACGAGAGCACAAATGAAGAAAAACCAGACGAAGATAAAACTAATGATGCATTTAGTGTAAGTCAAGTGGATAATGAGGATAGAAACAATCCTAGTCAAGACGAACAAATACAAGAACATAGCGCTAGTACAATTAATGAAGCTGAAACTGGGGTCCCAGATAGTGATAAATATGATCCATTGGATAATGATGAATCTAATGATAATGATCAAGTTTCTCAACGCGATGACAATAATGAAACTAATGAAAGAGCAGCGATATATGAAGAAGAGAGGACAGTTGAACCTGAAGAGATACAAAATAATCAGCCGCCATTAGATCTCTATGACACAAATGAAGCTATAGACACGAGCTTTTCGCTTTCCCGCAATGACTCGCCGCAAAAGGAAATAATACAAACACATGATGAACAAATTGAGGACACAACGAAACCTTTAGATATATTTAGTCAACATATAGTACAAGAAAAATTAAAACCGGAATTGCATCCAGAACCGGAACCAGAACCGGAAAGGGAACCGGAGCCGGAACCAGAGCCGGAACCGGCAATGGAACCAGAAAGGGAACCGTCGGATAATATGGAGGTTGATGAAAGAAAGGAGGCTTGACACCGAAGAAGATGGAAATGTGGATATTTCCAGTGGAAGTGATTCGGGTGACGCGATACCCGAGCGAACCGCGTTACCGTTACCGCCCCGGTCGCCGTTACTGTTACCGCTCCTGCCGTCGTTACTGTTACCGTTACCGTAACGTGGTCTCGCGATAAAGATACATCATGTTCAAAGCGCACGAGATGCATGGTTGCTGTTGCTTTGGTTGTTATTAACGTTTTTATTATTTTATTTTTTTAAATTATTGTTATACAATCGTTATTTTTTTAACTAATACTTTTTTGACCAGAAGACATTCAGCCACAAATAAATGAAAAAAAGATCAAAGCAATGCAAACTTATGCTAACGTGCAATAAATAAAAATACAAATAAATGAATCACGCCAAAGATAATTAATTTGATATATGAATATTTGAAATATACGAGTGCCTTACTGGTTACGATGTTTTGTTTGTTCGGGGGCGAGGGCGAGCCGAGAAGAGGAACGCGCCTCGGCGCTCAAGTGGAGCGACCCGGGCCAGGTACGGTCTGACGAGCGTTTGGTACAAAATCATCTACATACTATTTCTTAATATTTTTACAATTTGGCCATTTAAAGCACTTTTGAATCTTCAAGTAACATGGAAATACTATTGATTAGTTAGTTAGTACATACATACATATAAATTGTATGAAACATGGCTCACGTGCCACTTATGTCTTTTAGTGTGTCACTTTTTAGAATATTATTAAAAAATATAAAGAAAAAATCATGATTAATAACGAAAGAAATTGAAAGTATATAAATTAGAAATAATAATTAAAATAGTAATGTTTGAAAAATAAATTCTTTAAATAGTATTATTATATGAAAATAATGATAATAAAAATATATATTAAAAAAATATATATGTTTTTCTTCAAGAAATAAGTATTTTTTTTTACATAACAAGAATTCATAAATTATGATCTAGCAATCTTAAAATAAAAAAAAAAACATTTTGTTTGTATAATTTGTGATGCATTAGAAAACACAAGCTTTTATTTAATTTAGAGTATCATAAAAGGGCGACAGATAATGTAAATTTTAAATTACATTTAATTGTTTCAAAGTGCTGCCACATAATCTTATAAGTACTAAAATTATTTATTGCATATTTTGTACTCGGCGCGCGTCTATTTTTATATTTACTCCATTATGTTGGAATGGTAACAAATCATCATTTATAATTGCAGTTAATAAAAAAAAAAAATACTTATGTTTTATTTAAATATTTGAATTTTAATTAATTTTGACATTCCGACATGATGATACAATATCGCTAGCAATGTGTGCAAAGGCCTCGCCGGAGCGCGTCACCCGAATCACATGGAAATATCTAGAAGAACAAAACCGAGAAGATTCAAGAACCACGTTGTGACGTCACAAAACTTGTATGTTATATACACTATGTCAAGTAGACGTTCCTTTTTTAAATTTTGTACATGTTCTACGTGAATCGGCATATCTTAGGTTATTTTTCATTCGAGCTATACATATATTTTATTTCATTTTTTTTTGTTTACTTTTTTCTTCTTAATTGGTGAAGGTAGGCCAAGTTAGGATTTTTCGTCTAATAAAGCTAACTCATAGATACTAACAAATCGATAGATGTATCGTTAATTATTCGTCGTATCGTAAAAAAAATTAGAATAGGAGTGTTTATAAATATTTTACACTTGAAAATAAAGTATAAGATAATTTCCACTGTTCATATTATGTAGAATATATATCTATATTATATATATCATATTAATCATAATTTTATAGGGGCTTAGAAAATTATTAATAAATATAATATGAAGATATCACATAATTCATTATACATATATGTATAAGCAGATAAAAATAATGCATGCTTAATGTTTGTCATACTTGTGCTTGAATAAAAAAATATTGTGAAAAATTTCACCGCGATTTTTTGTTGGGGACGCATTTTCAGGTTGTTTCGTTTATTTTGACGAAATAAGAATTATTACTCTTCGTCGGGGCATTTGCACGCATTGTCTAGTTGCTTTGTTTTCTTGTTGAGTTCCAGCATTTAGCTGTTCCTGACTGAAATGAAACACTAAAACACCGTAAATTGCAGCTACAAATGACGGCGAAGAGAGTCTTGAAGTCAATAATTTATGCCATTTTTTTATCTTTTTTTTTGTTATATTTTATGGATGCAAAAATAGATAAAAAATAGTATTCAAATTGAAAATATCACATTAACAATGCTTAAAGTTTGTGAGAGTTAATAGTTTTATACTTTTCTTAATATTTTTTTGGGAAAAATACTTGCGTTAATAATAGAATGTAGTTGACATCTCTTGTTTTCTCCATAATGAAATGTTTTGTTTGGATATTACTATAGCTAAATTGGCAAAATTCGTGAATATTTAAAAATACACATTTCCCATATTGGATTCAATTCAATTCAAAATATTCTTTATTCAAATAAACGCTTATAAGCACTTTTGAATCGTCGAATGAATATATAAGAAAAAAAAAAAGAAAGCTACCACCGGTTCGGAAGGCAGTTCTGCTGAGAAGAGCCGGCAAGAAACAACCGGCAACAGTTGCTCTTTTTAAAGTCAATGGTATAATATACACTTTTATTGCATTAACTGGCAGCTATCCTGCATCACATTCAATAGACATTAATTCCATACATATTTATCCTCTAAATATTCTTGAACAGTGTTAATAAGCTTTACTTGTTAAATTTTTTTTAAAGCTACTTTAAATTGTGGTAGTGGCAAACTTAGAATACACTGCAGAAGTTTATTATATACACGTATATTCAGACCCATAAAAGATTTATTAACTTTTTGGAGGCGAAAACGTGGCGTAACAAGTTTATCTTTATTTCTCGTTCCTATCGTATGTATATCACTATTTTTACTATGACACTGTACATTTTGCCGGACAAACAGAATATAATAATATACAAATTGTGAAGCAACTGTAATAATACCTGCATCTTTAAAAACATCTCGTAGAGAATCTCGAGCTCTTAGATTATAAATATATCTCACGGCTCTTTTTTGAAGAATAAATATTGAATTTATATCTGAAGCACTGCCCCATAGCAACATTCCATAAGATAAAATACTATGAAAATAGCTATAGTAGACTAGTCGGGCAGTTTCAACGTCTGTCATTTGTCTTTTTTAATGGCGAACGCGGCAGAGCTGATTTTATCCGCAAGTGCTTCCAGATGAGTGTTCCACTGGAGTTTGGAATCTATCGTTAAACCTAAGAAAATAGTTGATTCCGACACACTGTTTCTCCTTTAATTTCTAGACTAAAATTATGCTTTTAACGTTTGGTAAAGCAAATTCGTATTGAATTTAGCTTTTTTAGCATTTAACATTAGATTATTCATATCCAACCATTAAAGAATATGCGATAATGCACTATTCACTTCTTCATAGTTTGTTTTATTTCTGTCTATCTTACATATTAAAGAGGTATCATCTGCGAAGAGTAAAATATCACATAGGTTCTTTGCATAAAAAGGCGGATCATTAATATAAAGAAGAAATCAAAGTGGACCAAGAATAGATCCTTGTGGAACGCCCATCCTTAGAGGAGATCCAGATGATTTTACATTATTTATACTAACTTTCTGGATTCTTTCGCTTCGATATGAGGCAATACGATCAACGGCAGTATCCTGTATACTATAATGATAAAGTTTTAATAACAGAATTTCATGGTCTACACAATCAAAGGCTTTGGATAAATCACAAAACACTCCAATAGCATTTTGTGACTTCTCCCATGCGTCATAAATGTGCTTGAGGAGTGCTGCACCCGCATCTGTAGTGGACTTGTCTTTGGTGAAACCATATTGCTCGCTATGGAAACAATTGTTAATATTTAAGAAAACTGTGAGCTGGTTAAATATAATTTTTTCAAATATTTTACTTAAAGACGGCAAAATAGAAATCGGTCTGTAATTTCCGGGGTCAGATCTATCTCCACTTTCATAAAGCGGCACTATTTTGCTTAATTTTTTTATTGAATATTTTTCCTCTTTAAATATAGTTTTATGAACACTTAATAATTTAATTTGTCTAGGCTACTTGTTTATTATTTAGTTAAGTATTTAACATATTCATTTTCTTAAAATAAATTACTCTCAATGAGTAAACATAAAGAACTTGAATTTGTGCGTTTGGGAGTACTGTCATACTGTGAACTAAAGGGTAAGCTAAATAACATTTTATTATATGATTCACAAATACCTCTTAATTCATATTATATGATTTGTAGAATTCATCTTTAACCAATTTTTGTTATTCCAAAACGTAAACAACGCAACGATAAATTAATTCTTAATTTTTTTTTAAAAAATGTCAATTGACATTGACAAGTGCTTTTTTTGTTGTTGATCGGCAAATTTTATAATTTTGCATCTCATTTCTAGTGCTGAAAAATATAAAAAATATGGCAAATATTCAAATTATCACACAGGATTTTATAAATGTGCATATTACGAAATCGGATAGCGAAAATGCAGCGCCTGTGGAGCGACGATTCAAAAAAGGAATAACGATACAGGAATTTAAGGTTACTACTTAGCATGATTCACAGACGTTTTTGTTTTATTTTATTTTGTTATAAACTAACAAAAATCTACGTATATTCTTATATTAAAGTAAAATGTAACGATTAAATTTATTATTACATATCTTATCATCAAGAGGGAAAAAACATATTAATTATGGTTTTTAGATTAAGACTGTAAGTACGTAATATATAATAAAAGATGTTTTTTGGTTTTAAAGAATTAAACTCAGATTAATTATTTTAAAATATTAATCAAATATTTTTATGATTTAATGAATTTAAATGACTTTACAGACAAAATTAGAACTTGTAACTGGCGGCTCGGCTTCCACAATGAAATTAAAAGTGTACGACATCAAAAACAACTTTGTATGCGATATAGATAAAGATGATGCTTTACTTGGATCATATCCTATTGACGATGGAATGACGATACATGTAATTGATAATTTTGCTATGATCAAAGATTTTGCAGATGCAGATAGTGCTGAAAGGTGAGATAACTTAATAAATGGAAAAACAGCTTCATGTTGTCCTATATAACTTGGTAGAGAGAGGAAACCTAGTATTGAGACACTCTATTCTACACACACCACACAATTTTTGTTGAGGCACTTTTTCTCCTGCATAAGATGATAGATAAATTGTGTAATTGGATACAGTAGTTAAAAATTTCTCTAGTAAGATTTAAGAAAAAATGTAATTAAAAAACAAATGTTATAACATCAGAATAACATTGTTTATTGACTGGTGAACTTACAAAGTGCAGCACTTTGTCTAGTCCGATTGAAAAAATGACAATCATTCTTTCTCTTGAGCCCGGCTGTCCTCCTGTACCATATTGGTTTATTTTTAAAACTTGATAATAATCATTTTATTTTCATTTGGTTTTACAGATTTCGTCTCTCTGAAGAAGAATATGAAAAGAAAGGAGACACTCTACGCTCTTTTCTCCAACGCAACAAACTTGGCAAGTACAATGAAGAAGAAATGAAGAAACTCAAGGAACAACAACAAAAGGAGCTTGAGGAGGAGGCTAAGTAAGATATTGTTATATTTTTAATATAATGGATGATGAATCGAAAAATACATTATTAAAGTTTACTATGGTTTAAATAAACTGTAAAATATTTTACAAAACAACAAATAACCATTTTTAATTTAGCCACTTTATTTTTTTGTACATTTTTAAATTAATCAAAGAGTTAAAGATAGCATTGATTATATTTGTTTATAATAAACACAGTATATAATGGTACTTAATATTTTATTTATATGAGAGAATAAACAGTCTAATAGTTAATAATGCTATTAACATATTGGTCATCAGGTTTATCATCAGGTTTGATTTGATATATAATATGGTAATATCACTTAACATTTTTTTTAGTTTTACAACCTGCATACAACAATTCAAAATTCAAATAATTTTATTCAAAATAAGAAGTTACATGCTTCATTTTTTGAACGTCAAATAATTTACCACCAGTTCACTAAAGTAAATGCCTCAGACCTGAGAAGAACCGGCGCAAGAAACTCAGCGGGACCTATTTTTTTTAAATAAATTTATACAGATACATATTTAAATATCTGTCACAATGATACTTTTGAAACAGACTGAAGCGAGCATTTCATTCCCAAGGTGTGTTATCATTTACAAAATCATTAATTTGGTAATAATCTTTAACACACAAACATCTTTTCACAATTTTTTAAAATTGTGATATACAAAATTCTCTGACGTTTTCTGGGATCCTATTGTAAAAGCGTACACATTGCCCCATAAAAGAATTACTAATTCGATGCAACCGAGTTACAGGTGCACCAAGATTATGCCTATTTCTAGTGTTAATATTATGAAATTCAATTATTTTGGTAAAATTATTAATGTTTTTCTTAACATACACAACATTTTCAAAAATATATTGAAATGCAACTGTCAATATATTAATTTCTTTAAACTTTTGCCTTAAGGAGTCTTTAGGGCCTAAGTCATAGATTGCACAACAATGTAGGCAACAAATAGTTGAATGTAAAGGCGTTTTCTCCTCCTATTTCCTATCATATTATCTTAATTATCTATTTAAACAGGTTGTGGCTGACGTTGCACATGGGCGCATACGTGCGAGTGTAAACGCGACGATAGTGGATTTGATTCCCACACGATGGAATGAAATATTTAATAGATCCATCTAATGAAGGATTTTCATTTCTTTACTTTGGTAAGACAAAGCACGGCGTTGAGTTCTGCCGCTCAACGCGCAATGTTTTGAACGGAGTGTTTTAACACTAGGATCCTCTGCTACCTTGCTACATACGGCATTCAGCATGAATTATTCACACGCAATGCCTCAAATTTGAGCGAGGCATGGAACTTGAATCTTAAAAAAGAAAACGTTTATATTTTAGGCTAGCAGAAGCGGTGTTAGTAGGCGCCCGTTGCGAGGTCCGCATGCCGGGCCAGGCGGCGCGGCGCGCCTCTGTGCGGTACAACGGCGCGCTCGAGGGCGCGCGGGGACTGTGGATCGGAGTACAATACGATGAGCCCAGGGGGAAGAATGATGGAGAGTAAGTAGTTATATATAATGATAATTGTATATTTTTTTAAGGTTAGTGCTAAAGGCCAGAATAATAAAAATAAACTAAAACTTTAAACCTATCAGTTACTTATTTAATTTTTATCCGATTGCGCGTCTTAAACTCAGATTATGTCTGTTTGTTCCTAATTTCTATGTGGTGTTTTAGAAATCTTTGTATACTAAAATAGGCTTGCGTTTTACCGCATCAAATCTGATTAAGCATTATTACAATCTACGGTGAAGCATACCTGTTCACTCAGATCTATTCTCAAACCAATTAAATCTTTTATTAATTAAATTAAATGTGTCAAAACTGCTAATCCTAATGAACTGTTGAACTTGTTTTTTCTTTTTAATTTTTATGTACTCCTTATACTACTCTTAAATTGTACTGTTGTCTCATGATGGCATCAAAAATATTAAAATAAAGTTGACATTGAGATTATTTTTTATTTATTTATTGAATTAAATACAATTGACTATTAATTTTTATTACATAATTGCTTCTCGTAATTAATTTATTATTATTTTTTGAAAGTTAACTTAATTATTTTTTTTTTACTTCACACTCTATCCCAGACATAGCGGGGTAGGCAAAGGGAACCTAATGTTAAGACTTCCGTTAACCACTTTCCGCCGAATCAGAGGGCATTGTAGTGTTGGCGAAACTCAACGCCGCACTTTGCCTCGTTACCAGAGCTAGGAGATAAAAATATAAATTTATTAATATCCTCGAATCTGAATTTAACTCATAAGCTGTTGCGTGTACAGTCGCACGCTTATGCTCCTGCACCACGACTGGCCACACCTAAATTATTTAGTTAACGTTAACTTTATTTAATTTGCAGAGTAAACGGCAAACGGTATTTCACATGTCCAGCCAAGTACGGCGGTTTTGTCAAACCAATGTATGTCACAGTGGGGGACTTCCCCGTCGAAGAATTCGATTTGGACGACGAAATATGAAATGATTGAAGAGCTTGAAATTGTAATGCTTTAAATATGTAATTTATAATACCATCGCGTTATTTATATTTGTATTGCTAAGTGATATTTTGATATTATTTCAAAATAGTTTTGTGTTTTTTTTTATATTGATATGCAGTAGGCAAAAAAGATTTTTTCTTTTTTAGCTGTATCCCGTATAAAAAATAATACATAGGCAGAGGGAACCTTAGGATTCTTCGTTCTTATCGCAAGTATTCCGCTCAATTTTTGAGACATTGAGTGGTTTCTTAACACTAAGTTCCCAGGTTCACTTTGCCTACTCTGCTATGTGTGGGATACAGTGTGAAGCTAAAATAATGATCGGCTTAATATAACGCCGGTCTTCTTCTACCCAAGCGGGGAAATGAATATGATTTAAATATGATTTCTCGAGTGATTGGATCGAACCCACGACTGCTGCTTTGAACTACAGTGATTTCCGACTCAAACGCTCACCGCGTAATCTTTGAGGTTATTTTATTTTTTTGCTCTTAAAAGACAAAGCGTGGCGTTTAGTACCACCACTCAACACGCAATGTCTCGAAAATTAGGCTTCTGCTGACTGCGGGGAAGAGAGTGGTCTTAACGCTAAATTTAACGTAAATTTCGGCGTGAAGTTCTAAAGTTAATTCACAAAGAAGCTCGAAAATGTCGCGACGGACACGCATTTTTTTATAGTATATTCTTAATATGTACTTTGTAGGTGCTTAAATATAAACTAAATATGCTTTATCATTGCAAGCCTAATTACTAATGTATTTTGCAAAATTTCTTTAGGAATTCATTTTTTTTAATATTTTGAAGTATGCTTACAAAAAAAATTGTAATACGCCTTCGTTCTGTTCTGTAAGATGTTTGTAAATTTTCTTTTCTTTTTTATTGTGCAATATTTTTTTTATAATAAGAATGTGAGATTTTTAAGGATTTATATATTTCGACATTCAAAATTTGATCACAAATTATATTTTGTAAAAATCTTATTTAATTATGATATTAAAACCAAATTTTAAATTATGACTTTTTTACATTTATTTGAAGAAACTAAAATTAGCTTTTAATTTTTTCAATGATTAAATTAACATTCCAAATAAAACATCATCAACAATCATGAGTTTTCAAGCATTTTCATTTATCTATATAATGTAATATATGTAATTTATTTTTTTATTTTTAGTTTTAATTACACAGATTTAATTACACAAAATTTTTAATAAATATTTAATATATCTCGTTGTTTTATTTTTAATCTGTTCTGTTTGTTTCCGTTCTTGTTTATCTTGTTAATCATAATTAAAAACATTTTTTTTGGGTGTCATTTCCAATAACAGGTAAAACTAAGGAACAAATTATTGACACATATTTATACTCAAGTAGCTTAGTAGGCACACTAGAAATTGTATCACTGCAGTAGTGTTGCCGATCGATAGTGGACTATCGATCGGATTTCGACATTCTATCGATAGTAGTCCGATAGAAGGGCTATCGATATTAAAATCGATAGTATCGATTAAAGAGATAGTATCGAAACTATCGATAGTTCTAAAGGGTACAATACTATCGGACAAATGCAATACTATCGATATTATCGATAGTATCGTATCTCCAAATCAGAAAGACATCGATACTATCGATAGTATCGATACTATTGAATTTCTAGGAAACGATAATATCGACAGTATCGATAGTATCGATACTATCGATTATTGTGAACTATCGATTGCTTGCTAATTTGCGATAGTATTGCTTATTATTTTCATGTGTAGTAACCAATCATTATGATATTAGAAACATCTTAGTTGAAGTACGTAACTAATTGCTTATTCATACGTAATTATAAATATAATAAAAACGTATTTTGTTCTTTTCATTTCATCTTGTAATTAAGCTTAAGAATCATACTCCATACTATCGTAAATTAGCATATAATCGATAGTGCAAAATAATCGATGGTATCGATACTATAGATTTTATCGATACTATTGTATCCTAGACATTTAATAGTATCGATACTATCGATTGTATTGATTATTTTCCGATTAGGAGATACGATACTACAGATAGTATCGATAGTATTGCACTTAGCCGATTGTATTGCATTCTTCTAAGCTATCGATAGAATCGATAGTATCGATAAGATCGATACTATCGATTGTTGTATCGATCGCATAGGCTTTTTTAGATTAAAACTATCGATGGCGAAACTATCGATAGTTTGGCAACACTACACTGCAGTGTATCTTGAGTATCTTATCAGTCTCATTTTAATATACATATATAGGCCCACATAGTTTGTCTACATGGAGGTCCATGTACAGGCCCTAATCCAAATTTGGTTCTTAAGTGCAAACTAAAAAAAATAAAACATTTCAGCTTCATGCTGTATCCCGCACACAGCAGGGTAGGCAGAGGGAACCTAGTGTTAAGAAACTCCGTTCCCCAGTTTCTGCCGAATTCTGGAGGCATTGCGTGTTGAGTGGCAGAACTCAACGTCGCGCTTAGCCTCGACACCAGAGCGAAGAAATGGAAATATAAATTTAAGTAAATATTTCATCTCCTCGAGTGGGGATCGAACCCACAACCAGTCGATTTTACAGTTACACTTAGTTAGATAATTAAAATAAATATCTTTTAATTATGATTTGCTAAGCGTGGGGTAAAACAACATAACAGGGTAGCACTGATTCAAAAGTTTTCTGCGCATACGTATCCTATGCAATTTTACGCGAGTACCTCCGATTATCAATAAGAATTTTGACGGACTATAACATAATGAAACCACATGTTTATATTAGTATTATATTTATTTATTCCAGTCATTTTATTTATTCTACTGTTTTAGAACTTGCGTCGTTTTAGTATATCTGGTCGCCAGTTGACGGGGTGTGTCTCTTGCGAGGCTGTTTCGTCCTCGCGGTATATCTTGACGGTCTTGTCAGCCTCCGCGGTGAGGAGGCGCGTCCCCGAGCGGTCGAAAGTGAGCGCAAATATGCCCGCCTCGCTGTCCATTGAGCCGGGCTGTACTGCCGACTGCAAGGGGTACAGGTTCAAATTTTAGTTAATTTTTTTATGTTTTAATTTATAAAGATCATAGCGTAGAAGGATCATGTCTAAATGTATTATGTAATGTTTGTGGATTCTAATTACATTGCTTAATAGTAAATAAAAAATAATATTTTTCTAAAACACATAGATACAATGTTAAATAAGACAGTAGACAACTTGGTAACACAGCTAGCGACATTACAAATTATATTGCATAATTCCAGGTTAAAATTAAAAAAATGGAGATGTTTTTAATACTCGTAGTAGCTTCTTATAAATCTGACAATACAATATTTTTCAAACAAATTCTTATAATAATTGACAAATTCTAACAATGATAACCATTTGTATGTATGTGTATACATACCTGTAATCTCTGAAAGTTGTAACCAGTGCGCCAATCCCAGAAATGCATAGTGCCGTTATCTCCGCCACTAACCAAAACGCCTTCGGGGTTTACCGCCATACAATTCACTATAGCGTTGTGCCCGGACAGGTTCTGTATAAACCTGCCATCGGGACACTTCCACTGCTTTATATTGTCGGGCGAAGCCGACGCAAACGTGTATAGCTGAGGATGTAGGGCGAGCGCTCGGACAGACTTTTTATGGTTCGTCAGAGTACATTGAGACTTGCCGGCTGCTAAGTCCCATAGGCGGATTGTTGAATCGTGTGATCCCGTTATTATCTGGAATGAAATGGAATATTATGTATAAAGATAGATATTCTTTTGTGGTTTCACTATCGTTGCGCAAATTTTGTAGCGTCTGGCTGTAAGCTGATAGTTGTGAATTCGATTTCCCGCTAGGTGGAATCCAAAATTGGAGGTGTGCCGTGATTCGGAAATTGAGTCCTTAAGCTTACACTAAGTTCCTTCAGTCTAAACTACTATGCGGAGAAAAAGCTATCTTTTGTATATTTTCGGTGGTGTTATCATAGGGTTAGTGTATGGATAATATTAACATTTATTTATTATATTATATATTTTAGAACAAAATAATAAATTAACGTTGTAAAATAAAATGCCATTTTGCGCTTTGATAGGTTGGTTTGTCAAGAATGACGCACAAAGACACAAACCTATCAAAGCGATAACGCTGTACACGCTTCATTCTTACGAAACCAAGTCGTAGGTAATGGCGGCGACGTTGAATTGTGTAAAATAGAACGAGAGATATTCTTTTTTCATTCTAGTATGTTTTTTAAGAATGAAAAGTAGCAGATCGGCGATGTTTAGTAGTATTTTTGTAGTACGTTATTGGTGTTAACGTTACCGGTATCGTAACTGGGTCGCACGAAATACAGGTATGGACAAACATCGTGAAATGAAAAAAAAATGAACCCTACATGCTGTTCCCGCAAAAGGAGCGCTGACTATGGTATCAATGTAAGTACCTGCGGCTCGGCGGCCTGGCACACGAGCGAGGCCACGGTGTCGGTGTGGCCCGCCAGCGTGTGCACGTTGGCCTTGGAGCGCATGTCCCACACGCGCGCCGTGGCGTCGCGCCCCGCCGACACCAGCACGTCGATGGTGGGGTGCAGCGCCAGCGAGTACACCGCCGACAGGTGCCCGTGGTAGTGGCGGATCACTTTGTTGTACTCCAGATCCCAGCATTTCACTTGCCTATCTTCACCACAGCTGAATAAGTATGGATGTCGGGCCGATACCTCTAAGCCTGCAAACATTTATTATATTTATAATAAAAATTATTGCATCGTTCACTGAAAACAATATATTTTTTTTATATCATCGTGTTATCTTTAGGATTTTATTAGACAAGCAAAGCTCCCTCTGTATAGTAATTGACTGACTTTGACTTTGAAACGCTGCGATTTGCCTTGTTACCTGAGCAAGCTAATGAAAGTATTAAATATTTCTTTCCAATAGAGTGGGAAACGAATCCACAACCGTCGTGTTTATCTGTTACGTTAATATCACGCTTGTGTTGTTGCGCCACGACGATCTCAAACGACGTGCAGAGTATATAAGTCATACATTTGTTGTAATATACAATTTTTTTTAAATAAATAAATGAAAATTAAATGTATAACAAATACAAACAATCCATACTAAGCGCAACAACAAAAAAATATGAAATATTTTGAATTATTCCTAACTATAAAAACAACTTTACATTGCATACTACAGCGAGGTAGGCAGAAGGAACATAGTGATGAAATTCGAATTCAAAATATTCTTTATTCAAATAGACTCTTAAAAGCACTTTTGAATCGTTGAATGAAAATGTCGCTACCACTGCGTCGCCAGTGGTAGCGACATTTTCATCAAGATCCAGCAAGGAACTCAATAGTTACTCTTTTCAAGAAAAGACTTAAAGCACTCCGATCCCGGCTTACCGCCGAATTTTCCAGAGTATTGCGTGTTGAGTGGTGGAATTGCTATGTTGCCAGAGCAAAGAAATGAAAATATTAATAAATAATAATTTATTCCCTCGAGTGGGGATCAAACCCACAACCATTGCATTATAGACACACTCTACGCCACGACAGCTTTCGCAATTTTATATTTATAATATATTTTTTTATTATTTTAGGAAGATTGAAGCCATACTTATTTAATGAAATAATTCAAACAACATTAAGTTACTTTTGAATAGAAATGTAATAAAAGGAACAGAAGAAATTGATGTAATAGTAAACAGTGTTATTTACCTCTAACAGTACTAACATGGCCTGTTAGTGACACTTTAAGTTTGCCACTCGCCAAGTCCCATATTTTGATTACTCTATCAGCCGCACCTTAAATAAAAGTGTGATTAAATAATTAATAAACCTGTAATTGTAGCAAAAGTATCTATTTGGCCAGCTTGAGGCCAAAAACAATGGACAGGCTATCAACACAAATAGTGTCACAGGTGGTTCTAGTACTTACTAGGTCCACGAGATTGGGTTTGTCTGTTTATATACTACTGGTTGACAGGTCTTTGCCACTATGAAGCTAAGTTTGTTTAGATTGTTCACTCGGAAAGAAAATAATCTTTTGATTATTTTTTTTTAGTTTTGTAAGAAAAATTCTAATAACAAATCACTAACAGGACTGCCAAAACTCATTAGACTGACTGTACCACTTAAAGTATGTTTAAATGAGTGAGTGTATGGAACGAGTGAATATATGAAGAATGAGTTTATAAACGCATATACAACAAAACAAATACAAACCTGTAGCAAACCATTCATTTCCAGGTTCAACGGCAACACATCTAACCCATCCGAGATGTCCTGATATAACTCTAAATAGTTTCCATGGTGCATGCCACTTGGGTTTTGGCATCGTAGGTGCTTTCCTAGGAGCGGGAACTATTGCAGTGGGGGTTGGTGTTGGTGGAGCACTGTATGGGAGCATAGCACCATCTGATGCTAAGGCTGCTGATTCAGCTATATCTAATTTTAAAAGGAAAAAATATATTTATTTTGGTATATTAGCCTTTGTAACATACAACATAATATATATTTTTTTAAATTTATTTTAGCTTCACAATGTCTGTTGTAGAATAAAGTGCGACATTCATAGTTTATCCCCTTAATACAAAAGCAGAGAAATGTATAATGTTCATTGCAATAACTAACTGGTATAGATAGAGACAATTTCACCTATGGTATGTGACTGCCATAACTGTGGAGTTGTACATTACATAGTACATTACAAAGTTTTACATTAATATTTTCAAAAGATAATGTATCATTTATAAAATATAGCACAGAATACTCAACTTCAGGTAAATTAAATAATAAAGGCATATTGATGGCTCCCATGTACAAAAGAACACATCAAAAAAGAAGTTTTACAAGAGAGTGGAAAAAAGGTTTATTTTACTCTTAAACAAAAATATAAATATAAGTATATTATATATACTTATATTTATATTTTTGTTTAGGAGTAAAATGTGTATATTTATAAGATTGTTTTATTTTTTAAGAGTATGATAAACCTTTATTCAATTATCCTGTAAACCATATCTTTTGACATCTTATTTTATTTATACATAGGGGTAATCTTGTAATACTTACAATTTAGTAGGACTCTGGGATCTAATCAGAGTCTTCCTTTTTATAATAAACTTATGTTTTATTTCATACCTGTGTCATGAGGTGTCTCAGGTCTACTTAATGCCTCTTGATGCTTCACTGCCTGTGCCTTGTGAACTGCCGTCATTACTTGTCCATAACTATCCCTTGCTTTTACTCCTCGTAATATTTTCTCACTGTAAATGTGTGAATATATGATTTAGATGAAGGATAAATAACGACAATTGCAGTTTTGGCTTCATATAAAAACAAATGTTTTAATATTAAGCAAATTGATATTATTTGATAAATTATGAAAAATACTTACGCTTTTTCATCAATTGGCGGTAACATACTTTGGTTAGAAAGAAACATATCATGCGATCTCTTTAGAGATCTAAACACTAAAGTGTGGACAGAATGCTTAATAACTTCGTCAGTCATTTTTATTTATTATTAAATTTATGTTAGTATATCATAATATGTCGATTAAACTTTATAAAATGATTTAAATGTAGTTTATTTATGTTTGTATTCTTATATCCCAATAAAATAACAGCGTCAACCTCGTTTTCTGTCAATCAGACATGATTCAATGTCAAATTATCGAAGCGTCGTTGCCAAATGTCAGTGTCTACTGTGTTTATTTATACTACAGATTAAAAATATAAGCTTACAGACTATATAAATCGTAAGATTATACCGGACGTATTAAATAAATTCCAATTAGAAAACGTCTTATACTTTTCCCCTATATATTTTGTTTTCACTTTTCAGTTAATAAGCTTTTGTAGCAAATAAAGTAAGCAATAAATTCTTAGCAGGTGAAAAAAATATTGAAAAATAAATTAATTAATTAATAAAAAAAAAAAACTAAATACATATTTTAAATTTATTTTATTTTACTAGATTTTGTACAAAATAGTTTTTGTTTAACATATTGCATGATATTATTTCATCGACAAATGAGTACAAATAGTGAATAATTAATATAACTTATATTATTTTTTTACGTTCATTTATAAATTAAATTATTAATAATTGCAGCTTAAAATTTATGCCTAATGAAGTTTATAGTATATTATTTTAGATCTAGTCTAGGCGCTATGAATTATTTACATTGCACAGTGCTGGTACTATAAAATAACTTATATATGATAAAAATACTTATATTTACAAAAAAGAATTACATAAATAAACAAAATTAAATAGCTTCTTTACTTTTACTGTTTGAGATTTTACACATCCTAAGCTTACATCGAGTTAAATGTTAAATCTACTTTATTATATTCATATTAAAATCCGTAATATATAAAATGGCTAACATAAATAAATAATATAAAATTTCGGTTCATTTCAACGGATTTGTGTTAGATGGCGGTACAAGTAAATTTTGTGGTCCTTAAACGAGTCGATCGACATTAGAGTCGGTGATCATCCACTCGTAATCGATATCTGTAGAATCGGCGACGGAAAATACCGCGCCATTCTCGGTTCAGATGGCCGATTTCTCAGAATTGTTCGCATCACTAACGCGGCGAGAGTGTGGTGCACGCCGCAATGTACGCGGCTGTAAATTCAATGGTGGCAGATTTGGTCTTTCAATTCTAGTTGGGGATGAAACCAATGGTCGATTACCACGGCGTAGAGTTTCAATACCATTTCTGAAATATTCTTCCGTTCTATCTGTATAGCTTTCGATTAATGGCGCTGGGTCTTCGTATTCGACGTTAAAGTGTCTTGTAATTGTTAAGTCCTCAGGTGGTCCTAATTTATATAATGGAGGTTCCACACACTCGTAGTGATGGTCTTCGGTATCGTCATGTGGGTATGTATCGGCTACAAAGTGTCGAGTGCCGCGCGGAGTGAGTGCCGCCCATAGTACTCGGGAGTCGAGTGCTGCGCTGCCGTACAGGGCGTTAGAGCCGCTGGCTTTGCCTGTGCCGCTTTTACACCCACCCCGAGCCCTTTAGAAAAAAGTTATGTTAATAAGGAAAGGAAGAAAAATTATACATCAAATGCATCAATAAATATGCCGTATTTGTTATTTATCGGCTAATTCGCAGGCCCTCAAGGTGCTAATTTAATTTTTATAATCTAGATAGTTAAAAGAAAATGGACAAAACAAGTTAGATGTTGGACAAAGTTTAGCAATTCATTTTTCTATACTCAACAAAACATTACTTACATAATTGAAAATGATGAAATAAGAAAATTTTCAAAATCAAGAAAAATTATGAATAAATAAAAATTGTTAGCATATTTAAATAATACTTACTCTCTACACTTGAGCAAGAAGAGCGCCAAAAGTGCCGCAATACACAACACTGCAATACAACACGTGATAATCACTAGGAACCACGTGTCGTCGTTGGTGGCTGGTTCTGTCAATATAATAATAATATAATAAAATATTTATTTATTTAATTTTTTTTAGTGCTTAATAAAAACAGTTTATGACAACAATGATTATAGTAGTATGAAACTGTGTCACAGTTATCAAGAAGCGTCGTTACCAAGATATGTTCTATAATTTGGGGAAATATTTTATAATTACTACGTATATATTTCTGCCGAAAATAAAGATTTATGTATATTAAAAAACACATTTTAATTTATAAGTTTAAAGATCGCACTAAAACGCTCCAAAATGTCATGGCGTCGCTTGTGACGTCAAGTTTGAGTAAGGTGCCAATACTATTGTATACAATATAAAATGTGTCAAATTGTTTGTTTACCAGGACGTGACGTAAGTCGCTCTTGTTGACTTTCAATATATAATAGCAGTTTTCCGCATTTAGTTATTTTATTTTTTCTAAATGCTCTCTTACCCTATATTATATATATAAAAAAATAAAGTTTCAATAACTAAAGTTCAAATAATTAAATATATCATTTTAGTGATTTTTACTTGCTGACATCATGCTTACTGACTGACTATTTATATATATTTTTACTGACTAAACATTAAAATGATATTTTTTGATATTTTCATAATTATTGATTATAGAATATATATTTTTAATGCATAATAAAAAATGCATCTACCCGTCTGTCGGCAGGTAGAGGTAGATAACATTTAAGTCAAGTAAAGTTTACTCTTGAGACCAGTCGTCACGCAGGTGCACAAAGTGTGACAACTACAGGTTGTGGGTTCGATACCCACTCGAACATAAAATATTTGTGATTTATTTTTCTTTGCTTTGGTGCCGAGGCAAAGCACGGCATTGAGCACTCAATACGCAATGTCCCCAGAATTCTATAGAAAATGGGGAACAGAGTGTATTGACACTAGGTTCCCTCTGCCTACCCTGCTGTGTGCGAGTTGAAAATACCTACGGCTCGATTTCGGAATGAGGCGTATGCGGCGGTTTCCTTTGATAGGTTTATGTGTGCGTGCGTCGTTCTTGACAAATAGCGTTTTATATTACAACAATAATATTATTATTTATTTTGTTTGAAAAAATCACTTGAAAAATTTTTTAAATTGTATTAGGCTTTTATAGAGTAGTTAAAACTATGGTTTCATTTAAAGTGGTACTGACACTTCCATCCTGTATATATATTCGGGAAGAACATAAAACTTACCATGTCTCGGCAATTCATGGTACTCCACGCCTGGGAAGAGCGCGTTATCTTCACTGTTAGGCGTCGGCGGGCATTTAGACGCCCTACAGGGCGGCGTGAGATTTGCAATGTTTGCCAAAAACGCCGGCAAGGGAGGCGGCGGCATATGCACTATGGAGTCCGGTGGTGGACCTAACGAGAGGCAATCCGCCCCGCACGACATGCTATAAAGAAATAGAATTATTAAATGACATTATTAATAGGAAACAATATTATTGTGTTTACAATATTATAGTATATACTACAAAGGCTATTGAGGTCCGATTCTCACTCGGGGGAATTAACTATTTAATATTTTTATTTCCTTGCTCTAATAACCGGACAAAGAGCGGCGTCGGGTTCTGCCTCTCAATAATAATGCAATATCTCGAAAATTGGGATTTGGTGGAAAGTAAACTAAGGGGATAAAGTCCAAATAAAAAAATGGTATCAATGATTACATAATACTAAATAGTTATTATTCTTTTCTCTTTTTTATTCTTTTCTCTTTTTGTCTCCCGTTTAAAATTATACCATTTAAAATTTTAATATATATTTTTTTTACTTAGAATTGAACCCTGTGTGACACTCGGTTCGTCGTTTTGCACACTGAGCATGCACAGCTCAAATGTGTGTAGCGAGCATAAGTAATATTAAAAAAAGGTATAACATTAAAAATGACTTCGACTAAAATAAAATTTAAAGTAAACTGTTTTTTTAATGCAGTTTATTTTAATATAGATACTATTTTACTAAAGAAAATCA
Source organism: Heliconius himera (assembly GCA_021202915.1). Classification (NCBI taxonomy): domain Eukaryota; kingdom Metazoa; phylum Arthropoda; class Insecta; order Lepidoptera; family Nymphalidae; genus Heliconius; species Heliconius himera. Next base: position 41,868 of record JAJHJA010000119.1, read on the forward strand.
AAATGTCGAGACGCAATCAATAATTGTAAATTTGTACATCTAAATATTGACGGAAAGTTATTTTTTCCTACATGAATACTGAAATACTTGACTCAAAACTAATAACACACAAAAATCACGTTTAAAAACTTACTTTATATATTTTTAATCGACTTTTCCCACAAAAAGCAGCACTTTGAACTTATTTAGTAATATTTTATGAAAATGGTCCATGGATGTAGGACGCAGGCGCGAATTCTGACTTTTACTAAGGTACAATTACACTTATAATGTCGATTCTTAACTAAAATATCAAATCCATTGCGGATTTACACAGAATTTTATTACAAATATTACTATTATACAGCATCAATGTATAACGTGTATGTTAAAATTAACGGTATGTAAAAACTTCAATGTATAGTACAAGTTATTGATTCGCGCAAGCGCAAGAAGTAATTTCGCGACCCTTTACTAAGGGTAGGCCGTGAACTAGAGCTGATAACGTATATCTATCTCTTTTTCTCATATAATGTTATAGTATGTGTGAAGAGTGTAGATAAGTGATTATTATTTGTCGCACATTAATATGACGTTGTTATGTATAGTATAGGGCTCTTGGATATCGTATAATGAATTGCGATACCTACTTGTATAGACTTTTTTTTATAACTTCACGCAGTATCTCGCACAAAACAGAGCGGACCTGTGAACCTAGTGTTAAGACACTCCGTTTCCCACTTTCCTCTGAATTCTGGAGGCATTGCTTGTTGAGTGGCGGAACTCAACGCCGCGTTTTATTTCGTTACTAGAACAAAAAAATATAATATTAAATATTCCATTCCCTCGAGTGGGAATCGAACCCAAAAACTGTCACGTTTCTGCCCGAGTGGGACGAATATCCACAGGGTTCAAACTAGCCTTATATTATTACTTTATTTATGTAGACGATGATATAAATAAGGATGCTATTTTTAAACAAAAACGTTGTAAGGTGAAGCGTAAAAAGGATATGCACTTTATGAAAAACTATTCAAAGAAGTTAGCGTTACAAAGAGCAGTTCTTAATTAAATTCTTTAGGTATTCCGGAAAATGCATAATTAGATATTTAATATTAGAAAAGATAAGCTTTACCAGCTTATTTTAATTAAAATGCTTTGACGTTTTAAACAATTTAGATATTATGAATTTAAATATGAGCATGTTATTAATCGATATTTATTATAATGTTTAAATTATAACTATCATTTTGATAAATATCTACGTAGAAAAATATTAAAAGGACGGAAAGTGTAGAATGGAGTGTTTTGAGGCTTACTTTTCTCTGCCTACCCTCCCTTATGCGGAATACAAACGTAGAACCAAAGAAATAAGCACTTTATTTTTGTGTTGTTAAGAAGTTGTAAGTTTATATCATCTCTATTTTTATATAATAAGACAGTAAAAATATTTTGTCTGTACATTTAGTAATTTTGACTGAAATGGATGCAGGGACATTTAAAAAGAATAATAGAAAGCAAAAAGTTTTTTTTTGAATTTCTTGTCTGTCTGTCTGTCTGTCTGTCTGTCGACATATTTTTGTCCACATTTTTGTCTGAAAGAACTGAACCGATTTACTTGAAAATTTCACCAAAGAAGTCGTAATTAATTCAACACAGAGATAAAGAACGATCTTGAAAGAAATATCAAGTAAATACAAAGATTTTTTTGGTTGGTTCGTCCATATAATATATGTAACTAATTTAAAAACTGTACAGGAGTTAATATGCAATTATTACAGTTATTTTACAAAGAATATTATGAATCCTTCAAATCAATAATTTAACATTTAAGGCTGTTTCTGAATGAGTAAATTAAATTATTCACTGACATCAGCAAATTTAACAGAGTATATTATATAGGTAAAAAAAACATTAAGTTACAAAAATATACATATACGTGTAATAAATAATTAGCTTTATGTATATTTTATAAAACAATGGTCGTATTTTTTTATTTAAAACAATCAAAAATTCTTTGACGATAATGTCGTAAATAAATCATATTAGAAGTAATTATAGTTGTCAATCAATTCTTTAATAATTTTTAATTCTTATTAAATCAATAATCATGTATTTTAAGCGGGCGAAGCCGTGGGCGAGCCGCTAGTACAATAATAAATTCTAAATCTGATAAATAAAATAGAACTTTATACTGACTAAAATATTTATCTTTGATGGTATAGGCCTCGGTAGCGCAGTAGGCAGCGCGTAAGTCTCATAATCTTAAGGTCGTGAGTTCGATCCTCACCCGGGGCATTTTTTTTATTTTACGTATCACCTACATTTAGTAGAAATAGAAAGAAAATCTAGTATCAAAACTTTTCTTAGGCACTTCTCTGGTTTCTGATCATTTTATTGGTATTTTCTGTCTTGGCAAAGAGGCTGACCGAAATAAATTTTCGAATACTGTCCAAAAAACTTGCTTCACAATGGCATCAAAATAATTTTCGATTTACTTAATATTTAGTATATGTTGCCTCACATGGGCTAGATAAGAGTTATCCTAGCTCTCAAGCAACTCAAGGTCAATTAACTTCAAATCAAATGAAATCAGCTTAACGCTGTATCTTGCACACAGCAGGGTAGGCAGAGGGAACCTAGTGTTAAGACACTCCGTTCCCCACTTTCCACCTAATTTTGGAGGTATTGCATATTGAGTGGCGGAACTCAACGCCGCCTCGTTTGCCTCGATACCAGAGCATAGAAATGGAAATATACATTTAAAGTAAATAATCCATTTTCTCGAGTGGGATTCGAACCCACAACCAATCACGTTTACAGTCATACTTTGTGTCTATGCGCCACGACTAGCTTCAATTAACTTCTAAAGATGAATAAGATAACCGCAGAGCTTCTGAAAGCAGCAGAGAACACCAGTGGAGATATAAGTATTTCTAATATTACCGTACGGTAATATCGCGTTTAAATGATTTTTAATGTTCGTTCGATAGCTTTTACTGAAGACGATTTTGTATATTTTTCGACCTTGGCTGGTCTTCATAGCGTCACCGAACGGTATGCTTTTGTACCCTCGTTCTCTGATATATCATGACTCATTCATCACTCCTGTTCAATAAATTATATAATGATATTTCAAAAAATAATAAAACAACACTTAGTTATTGAAAAAAGACATTGCATAATTTTTTTAAGAATATTTTTCACATCCATTTCATTGTACAATAAAAAAGATAATTGATAGTCGGATAAGTAGTGTTAGTTGGAAATTAAAACCTCTGAATTTTTTAACCTGCTAGTCATTGATATGAAATTTATATTTTAACTGATTAACTATCTCATAGAAAACGCTATTGAAAAATTACTTTTGGGGAACGGAGTGTTTTAATACTAGGCCCCCTCTGTCTTCAATGTTGTATGTGTGAAAATACCTCAAAATGTAAAACGGAACTCTGATATGATCACTTTGTTGTCCGTCTGTTAATTTTAAATTTAAATCTTAATTCTTGTTACTTTCATTGTAAAAATACAACTTAGTAATAAAATAATTTAATATATCAGACGATTTTTTTATTTTGGATTCAGAATATTTATTAAGATTCACTAAGTTTCTGAATAAAGTTTGTGCAGTGAGGCGAGTTTGATGCTGTGTACCTAGTGTGTATATTCAACTTTACTTTAGTTGAAAGTTTATGTTACAACCTAATTTCCTACGAAATCCAACTTCAGTTTGAACATGACACGAAAGTTGTCACTCTAGTGGTACGAAATTAGGAAAACTTTTCCCAGAATGTGTTTATTCGATTAATTAAATATAAAGAATGAATCATGGTACAGTGGGTCAGTGTCTGATTTTGAACGCGATGATGCTTGTTCGATCCCTAGTGGAGGTAATTAATTACTTTCATTTCCATTTAACTAACGATATTTCTAATGCGGGCGGAAAGTGAGGAACTGAGTGTTTTGAGTTCTTGAACCCAGTTTCTAGCTATTCGTTTTCTAACTCCTTTGATGCGTGGGATAAAACGTGAAGCTGATCTTGTATAAAGAACTTATTTTTAATTACTTATTTTGTATTTTCTTGTAGCGTATTTTATTTTATTTTTATTGTAGCGAGTAGTACTTTGATTAGGTGAATGTTAATATGTATTTAAACAACATCAACTTAAACGTAGGTATAACGACGTCGATTAAGCATAATCTATACTAATTGTTATCATAAACTTTGTGACTTTATTATAGCCATATTAAATAAAAGTTGAGGCCAGTCGTGGCGCAGGGGCATATGGTGTGACTGTAAAACCGACTGGTTTTGGGTTCAATCCCCACTCGAGGAGATGAAATATTTACTTAAATTTATATTTCAATTTCTTCGCTATGGTGTCGAGGCAAAGTGCGGCGTTGAGTTCTGCCACTCAACGGGAAACGGAGTGTCTTAACACTAGGTTCCCTCCGCCTACTCTGCTGTGTGCGAAATACAGCGTGAAGTTGATTTATTTATTTATTTATAAAAATGTGCCGTGATCCCAAAGAACCCAAGCTACTAGAAACGGTTCCAGTATTGACTCATTTATCACAAATGTGCTAATTAATTTTGGAAAAAAAGGGAACACTATAGCGAGTGAACGTTTGACGTTTCCTCAAGATTGAAGCCACTGGAACTGCTATCACGAAAGACGATGACGTAAACAAAGATAATTTTAACTATTCGAACGAATGTACCTTCTATATGTAGTTTGAGGAACCAGAAGCGATGAATATTAAAAGTCAAAAAAACTTACTCAGGATAGCTCTTTTACATTAACTTTAATTATCAAACAAAGTAAACCAAATTACAATTCTCGTTAATACAATTACATATATGTACTACCTAATACTCATCAGATTATATCTAGCAACAATTAGCTTCTAAATCCTATTATATCCAATTAGCGTCTATCCCATGAATAGCTATTATAAGCTATATATACCTAATAGAATTTATATTCCATTTAACTCCTTCCTCATATATAGGAGGCCGGTCGTGGCGCAGCGGCACGAGGTGTGACTGCAAAACCGACTGGTTGTGGGTTCGATCCCCACTCGAGGAGATGAAATATTTACTTAAATTTATATTTCCATTTCTTCGCTCTGGTGTCGAGGTTAAGCGCGGCGTTGAGTTCTGCCACTCAACACGCAATGCCTCCAGAATTGGGCAGAAAGTGGGGAACGGAGTGTCTTAACACTAGGTTCCCTCTGCCTACCCTGCTGTGTGCGGGATACAGCGTGAAGCTCATATATATAATTGAGTATTCATTCTTATATCCCAAGCCAACCAATCTTCTTTTAGCCCAAGATCCCAAGACCTACGTTATTTTAGCAAAGCTGAAATTTTGGGGACTATTAGTCTAATATGTTGTTAAGACAGTAAGCGTACTCACTAACTTGAAAGTGGGGTCGTTTCAGAGTTAGCGCCAAATAATGGTACATCTATCTGGGAGGGTGATTGATTCATCGAATTGGTTTGGGTCATTATAAGAGATCTAGAAATAGTCCGTAAATGATATATGTCAAATAAAAAATTGCCCGTATAACGTAGTTTGACCTAATTTTAAGCAACCTTTAGGACGTCCGGCAGGAGGCCCATATAAAGGGCTACGTAACGGGTCTGGTAATAATAAATATACACTTTTTACATTATTCTTAAAACATATTTAAATACGAGTATTTCTACTATAACGTAGGTGTATCTTAAGTTGGCGTTACCTCTGAAAGGACCCCACTTTCAAGTTAGTAAGTACGCATACAGTCTTACCTATATATTAGATTATCACTCCTCAAAATTTCAGCTTTGCTAAGATGATGTAGGTCTGAGGGCCCTGGGATCCAGTCTATTTACTTTGATATCGTAAATCTGACAGTTTGATTTGAATTCTGTTCGAGCGTCGATTTATCAACAAGGCCGATTTATTGCCAAAAACGGCTTGATCCTAAAATTACATATCGTATTAAAAGTGCTGCGACTACAAAAGAACTGTGGGTAACATTACGACAAATTTTTCATGATTCGGGTTTTCGAAGAGAAGATCATGTTGCATTCGATGACGAGTTACACTAAACAAACAGAGAAAAGTCGGATCAGAGGGACCAAAAACATATTTCATGATATATATTAAATCAATATTTAAGCGCTGAAGCAAAATAGTTCGCAATATTCATGGCCTTTGAACATTCCGTAATCGCCATAACGGGATTCCCCGTTGTAAAATCTAAATTATTAGATTCTAGAGCGGCTATACAATTATTTGTTAATAGATCTGAACAAAATACTTGAACTACATATAATATTGAACTTGAACCATATACATATAACATACCTACAGACACATACCTACAATAAAAGTATTACACCTATTATACTCACCTTCTGTATATAACGATACATACATACATACATACATACGTACACAAATAAGTAATGTTTAAATTAAAGAAAATGGCCGTTATGCGTAAAAAAAATACGCCGTGATTGAATCCACAATCTAAGGTCGATATTCTAATAAATTAAAGCACATGACCACTAAATCAACGAGTCAATAATATAAAAGCAAAGTATTCAATCAAAAAATTAATAAATTTTCAAAGGTAGGTATTAACTTTATGGACTTCTGTTAAAAAACTTATTTCTACTCCGCTATTTTATAGCTTCCATTCATAACACCTTTTTATAAGACTGTATTAATATTATTAGCCTCTGAGGGGATTCAATTTTTCCTCTATTGTCGCCATAACATAAAAGTGATAGGGATACTTTATTACACTCTGTCCCAATTCATCTCCAGTTTATACGAAAAATAAAAGGAACTCTGAATAATTTATATATCAAAAACAAAGTCTAAGTACCTAAGTCTCAAGACCACTTCAGAGTGACATATTTCAAATAACATTTAAAATAGGTAGTGTACTTTAGGTTTTTGTCGTAATATAGGTACTACACCTGTAATACAGGTACTACACCTGTAACTTGTGTTCAAATTTAACAAAAAAAATAATAAAATCAGCTTCACGCTGTATCCCGTACACGCAGGGTAGGCAGAGGAAATCTAGTATTAAGATACTCCGTTACGACCATTTCTTGAATTATTATCCTAATTAAGGAATATTTAAGTTAATAAATAATTTCAAAATTTAAATAAAACGTTTAATAAAGTAAAAAAATTAAGCAGCCCCCATCAAATACCGGCAGCCGCCCCAAATTGGGGAAGGAAAACAAACATAATGACGGCCATGTCTCTGACGTCAACAAGATGGTTGCCCCATTGATAAAACGTCATGCGCGCGCATCCTATACAACCATTGATAGATCGTGTAGTGCTTATTTACAGGAACAGACTTAGATACGACTTTTATTCTTATATTTTATATTTTAACTAAACTTAAAATTTATATGAAATTCTCAATCTATAGCTTAAAAAGCATTTTATGTTTTTCTTTATGCACATGTTATGTAAATCTTTTGTAATTGATTACTTATAAAATCATATATTTAGAACTTCTACATTTAAAGTTTTAGATGTTATATTAAAACTTTGAATGATTTTGTTTTTTTATTAATTGATTTTTCTTAATCTTATCTCATCAGGTATTTAGATTTTTACAAGCTATCTTGGAAAATTGTAAACATTCTTTCTTCAGTTGTTAATACTCCTTGTTGAAACACCGATAATGTATGAAAACGTATTTCGTATATTATATACGAAAAATATATTAAATATCAAAAAATATCGAAAACAAAATTTCAAAAGTACTTAGATAATAAATTATATTTCAGGTAAGTATATCATGTAAGCATCGGTCGTAGGTACTAAAATCAATTTCATGAGAGTAGTCTCTGACGCCACAATAATATATAGCCTCCAGGACAGCTTTCAGACGGAGTTTCAGCGTTATATCGAGCACACGCTCCGGCTGAACAAAAGCCCGCTACGATTTAAATACAAAAAGAATAAAAAGTTTTATTTATTGTCTGTGGAAAAAGTTTTGACAGGAGACTGTAGAAAAGTAGTATTTCAAGAGGCCTGATAAGGTACGTAAGTAGATTGATTTTAATAACTTTTAAATACATACTAGTTAAATAGTATTTTTATTTTATTTGTCTACCATTTCTTTTGGAATATTCAAAACCAGATTTGCTTTGTTCTGTACTCCACTTTTTTTATTTTAAAGATAATTTTAGATATTTCTAAATGAGTTTTCACTTTAATGGGATATCGCTATCTAGTATCTATATCCCAATTCTGACGTCATTAACTCTGAAGGTGTTTGAAAATTGTTTTATACGACATTATTTTTTAATATATACATAGTACATACCTATTTATTACCCAACGGACGTACTCTTGGGAAATAAAAGGTATAAATTAGATACCATGACAATAAATTTTATTCATTAAGTTTGGAATACTTTAAAAATTCTATTTCAATAGTAAAAGCTTAGTACTATTAGCATAGAATGAAACTTAATCAAAAACACCTTCATTTTAAAACTTAAATTTAGATATATTTGCTTCACGCTTTATTACTTATGTATATAGCAGGGCAGGCAGGGAACCGAGTGTTAAGACTAGTGTTCAACCTATGTTGAACATTTTTCGAGATGTTGGTGTTGAGTGTCGGAACTTAATTCCGCGTTTTTTCTTGTTACCAGAGCAAAGAAATGAAAATAATTAATTTTCCTGCCATAACCGTCACGCTTCGGTCAAACGCTGTAGCTACGCGCCACAACGGTCTTAATTATTTTATGAATTCACAGGCAGAATGCAAGAAACAGATTAAATACTGCTCTGTTCATACTTCTCGAAATATTTTTCTTGATCCAATTGAAATAATATTTTTAAAGATACATAATATATTTTTAGTAATAAAATCTTTATTTTAAAATAAAATCTTTATTTTAAAATAAAGATTTTATTATTAAAAATATATTATTATTTTAAAATCGTAAAAACGGATTGTAATAAATATCTATCTGCTATATATTGAAACATGAATTGCTTTGATTCCTATAGCAATGTTATCTCACTGCTCTCAATTTCATCAATCATCCAGCTCAGATACAGATGTTAGCCCCTATTTTTTTGAATAATAGGTTCTTTTTATTCGTGAATTATAAATGGTAACAATAGATATTTAATAGTTGCAAAATACTCTTTTAATAATTTGAATATATGTTGTTTTTATTTTTTGTAATTTTTAAGTGTATTTAGGGAAAATGAATATACCTATTTATAGGTTGAACTGATACTGATACTGTTTAACACTTTATAATTCATAATTTAACAAACGTAGTTTTTCCCATGTAATTCCCTATTTTGCCGGAATTCCGGGATAAAAGTAGTTTATGTGTTGTTCCATAACTTCATCTATCGTACAGTAAAACTCTCTTAAAACTCGATTCAACTTTTCCAAAGACTAGTTCGTACAAACAGACATCTAGATAGTTTAGCTGTATTGTTATGGTTGTTCATCAAATGTTCCAGATCTTAATTTTTTATAAGTCCATGGAAAAAGCTCATCATGCTCAACACAGCAGAGTGGGCAGAGGGAACTTAGTGTTAAGACACTCCGTTCCCCACTTTCTGACGAATTCTGGGGGCATTGCATGTTGAGTGGCAGAACTCAACGCCGCACTTTGCCTCGACACAGAGCGAAGAAATGGAAATATAAATTTAAGTAAATATTTCATCTCCTTACGTGGGGATCGAACTCACAACCAGTCGGTTTTACAGTCACGACTGGCCTCTCTCAACAACACGCACTTAATTATTTTGGACACATTTAATTATTTTATATGATTTAGCTGCCAAAAATAATACACAACAAAGAAAATCATTCAAATCGGACCAGTACTTTAGAAGTTGTATAAACAGAGAAACAGACAGCTTGATTAACTCCACAGGATCTTGAGATAAATGATATTAACAGACAGACCTATACAGTCCTATTTTTTATTTCGAAATACGTTTTCCTGATTGGCCTGGTCGTCCTGGCAAGAAATAATTTTTAAGTAGGTATGATAATCAAAAACTTTTAGATATAAACTAGTGGTGGAGTAGGATGTCGCGACTGAATGCTTACGCATCGGGAGTGAGTTCGTTTTACACTCAAGTGGAGTATTCAAATTTCAGGAGGTTCTCATTTTTCCGCTCTGGTAGACAACACGCGGAGTTGAGTTCCATTAGTCAACATGCTTGTAGAATTAGGCGGAAAGTGGGAAAAGGAAATGCTGTAATATTCCGTTCAGGATTGTCTTAATATTAGGTCCCCAAGGTCCTTCTGCCTACGCTTCTATGTGCAGGATACAGCTAAAGTTAAAAAAAATACTAAAATGTCTTTGTATTCTAAGGATAAATATGTCAAAATCATGTACTTTAATATAATTCTAGATTTAAAACTATTTAGGTCAAAACGATCTTTTAAGTGACCATTATTATTCGTAATTTATTCCAGACTCAGCTAAGTTGGAGCTTGCATTCCCATGAAAATTCATAAAGCACTCGATATGCAACGCGGTCTCGATATTCTATTATCACTTTACATACATACATTTAAATATTAGACTTCTTTTTTCACAAAGGAGGAGTTTCTATATTCGTAAACTATATTATATTTTTTATGTCCTTCGATTTTTTCGTCATTTGTAGACCTTTTTTTTTTTTTTTATACATAATTGAAACAGCTTACTCTCTTATGGGTCCAATTACCGCCAAGTCCGGATCTGTCGATGGAATCTCATGGAAACGAGGGAAACCCTCACATTTTGCAGGGCACGTAATTGTGCTATACATACATAATTACTTATAATAATCATATATTTGCTTCTCGTAGTCATGATCTAATGATGACTGAGCTGATGATGATGATAGAGAACTCTTCCATGATTAGGAGTTAAATGATAATCTTTTGAACATTATAAATAAAAAATTAAATTAAATTAGCTTCACGCTATATCCCGCACACAGCAGGGTAGGCAGAGGGAACCTAGTGTTAAGACACTCCGTTCCCCACTTTCTGCCGAATTCTGGAGGCATTGCGTGTTGAGTGGCAGAACTCAACGCCGCGCTTAACCTCGGCACCAGAGCGAAGAAATGGAAATATAAATTTAAGTAAATATTTCATCTCCTCGAGTGGGGATCGAACCCACAACCAGTCGGTTTTGCAGTCACACCTCGTGCCGCTGCGCCACGACCGGCCTCTCTTACCGGTCTTACCGGTCTCTTGAACATTATAGAGACTTATAAAAGCTAGTTATATGGTAGTCAAGTTATTCAGTTAAGAAACCATCGTGGTCTAGGGTCACAAGAGTGTGACTGTTACACGACGGTTGTGAGTTCGATCCCCACTCGAGGGAATGAATTATTATTTATTAATATTTTTACGCTCTTGCACTAAGTCCTAAGCCCGGCGTTGAGTTCCGACACCCATCACGCAATGCCTCAAAAAATTTAGCGGAAAGTGGGGAACGGCGTGTCTTAATACTAGGTTCCTTCTGCCTACCCTGTGTGCGGGATACGGCGTGAAGCTGAATTGGTTTTAATTTAAAAGCTAAATAAAATTATTTTATACCTATGTGGGCACCGACTCCAAAAGTAACGAATTTTAAATAGTAAGTCATCAATCATGTCAGCTATTATTTTTCAATTTTTTTTATGTCGACGTATTTAAAATATTGTGTACAATTTGTTTAAGGTTGTGCATAGTGAAGTATAATTTTAAATCGGTTTTTTTGTTATAATCCTGTAAGCTTTATAGGCTTATATTATGATAGTTTTTAGGGCTCCGTACCTCAAAACAGAAACGGAATTCTTAAAAGATCTCTCTGTTGTTCGTCTGTCTATCAGTCCGTCTGTCAGCGTCGTCTACGACTTTCTAACTTAAAATGTTTTTCTAAAAACTAATAAAAAGCTGCTTAATAATTGTTTTCCTAATAGTATTTATAAAAATAAAGCCCCTAGCATATCTGATATAATAAAGGAAAAAATAATTTATTAGATATGTATCCCACACATAGCAGGGTAAGCACAGGGAACTTGAGAACCTAGTGTTAAGACAATCCGTTCTAATTAAGATACTTCCGTTTCCCACTTTCCGCCAAATTATAGTATGAATGCGAGTTGAGTACTTTTACAAAAAAAAACACATTGCGTGTAGAATGGCGGAACTCTACGCTGCGCTCTAATAATAAAAAAAAACGTAAATACGTACGTATAAAAGCGGTCTTTTTGCTTTATGCCTAATAAGTTTATTAATAAAATAAAATTATTATAGCAGGAGTTAACAACGTGTAAAGATACATTCCCCTGACGCCGCACTTGCAGCTCGTGGAAACAAACAATAGAGTTTAATATATTTGCTTAGTTAACCATTTTCAATAATATAATTTTTAAATTAATATACTTTGTCTTCAACTTGCTCTGATACAGAAAGGTTCTTTGTAAAATTAAATAAATAAATAATTTTTAAAAAGCCTTTTTCTCGCCTGCGTAATTTAACTGGCGCAGTCGGTAGGATCGCGGCGTTTGGCTATAATATAACTCTTAAAGCCAGCGAACGGTTTCAATCGTTATTACCGCGATCTATTAAGAAGAAGAATCTACGAAGGCGAGACCAGCGGAGCACCCTAAGCATCGGAGGTTCTGCCAAGCAGTTGAGTCCCGGTTGGAGATGCAGAGGTTTCTTTGGTGAGTACTCTTGTTATCCAAGTTCCTTTGCTATATTTCCTTCCGTACTATTTTAATGTATCTGTCTATATAGCTCGAATCGCGTTAGACATTTACTATTATGAAATAATAAATATGAAATAATATTATGAATTAATAATTGATTATTAAATAATAATTAAATAAATATAATATTTTTGAATGAAATTGAATTATTTTAATAAATAAATAATAATATATTAAATTGAATTATTTGAATTGTTTTATTAAATTAGTTATTCGTGATTAAAAGATAAAATGTCTTTTGAAAATTGCGACAATTCTAGTTTTAAGGTAATTTCAGATTTTATGCCACGATATGATGGTAATACAAAAACATTGAATTTTTATATTAGAGAAGTAGATAATATATTAAGATTTATAGAGGGCACAGCGAAACACCACCCCGCTATTGTTTGTTTAATTAAAAGTAGACTCAGTGGAGCCGCAATAGATGCGATAGCATACGAAGAGTCTCTCGATTCATGGGACGCTATTAAACGCGCTTTGATTAGACGATTAGGTGAACCTAGAAATGAAATTCAACTTATGCAAGAGCTAACTCGAACGCGTCGTAATAAAAATGAAGACGCCGAAGCTTTTGGTAAACGCCTTCGAGATATGCTCGATACCCTTTTATCTGTAGGAAATCATAGTAATAAAGAATATTATGAAAACATGGTTATAGAACAGTATACAAACCAACTAGACTTCCAAATTTCTATAGGTGTACGTCTAGCTAGGCCTACCACGTTAGAGCTAGCTATCGTAGCCGCTAGGCAGGAGGAAGCTAGGCTCACATACAATAGATTTAATAATAATTTTAATATGTCAACCTCACAAAGTAAGGTTAAAGAAAATCATAGAAATTTTATTCCATTTCCAAATTCGCAATTTAAGTTTAACAATCCCCCTATGCACGTAAATTCAAACTTTACCCCTAAGCAAAATAATTGGACGCCAGAACAACGTCAACAGTGGATTCAGTCCATGCTACCGTGGAAAAATCGACAACCCTCAGGTAATTATAGACCGTTTATGAATAATAGAGGTAACATTCCTCAACAACAATTAAATCTACCCCAAAAGGTATCGGATGTGACTATGAGGTCAACTAATAAGCCCGAGAAGCCACAGTTCGCAGTGGAAGAGCTTTTCTACACTGACGAGCCACAGGAACAGCAGTTCAATGATTACTCTCAATACATCCCAGGTGAGTATTACGATAATGTACCAGACGAGCAGGATACTTATGAACCTGTCAACGAAGAAATAAGTAACCAGCAGGATTTTACGTTAGGCAGAGATCCAGACGTAAAGAGGTAATTAAATTAAATAATCAAGATAGAGATCATTTACCCTACATAGAAATACCCGAATTTAAAGGTAAGTTTTTAATTGACACAGGTGCTTCTAGATCCCTTATTTCACCAGAAGTTATATTTAATTCTATTTTTCAAAATTGTGTAGAGTATGAACCATTTGAAATAAAAACAGCTCATGCGACAACACAGCATAGCCATGTAGTTAACTTACCCTTACCCCCAATCTTTAATAGTGATATTGTTCATAAATTCCTTATTTTTGAATTCGATCCTAAATACAAAGGACTAATAGGTTTAGATTTATTGAAATCATTATCTAGTAATATTAATTTGAAAAATAAAATACTACATACAGCGACAGCCGACATACCTATTTATTTCGACTATCCTAAGAAACTTATTAAAGTAGAACCAAAGTGTGAAAAACTTATCACGTTAAAAACAAATTATACTGACGGATTTTATATTTACGATGACTATGTTTGGTCTAAGGGATTAATATCCCCTGCTGCTATTATTAATGTTACAAACGGAAAATTTATAACCACAGTAATCAATTCCAATTCAGAAGGACGAATCATATGTAACATATCTAGATTTAAATTAAAACCCTATAACAATATATATAAAAAGGGCAAACAAAATACAAAAGCCGACGCCCCTTCTAGGACAAAACTATTTCAAAATAGTATAGAATCTTTATCGACCGTGAATTCTAATGATAAAAAAGATGACAATTTAATTGACCGACTATTACAAGACGTAGGTGCACAAACTAATGAAAATGTAGCACAGGTTCCTCTTGTACCTTGTAATAATAATCATATTAACATGGAGCCTGACAACAATGACAGACATAACATTCTCATATCAAAGACTGACGAAAAAACTGACAATATGGGTATCAGTATAATTGAACCCGATAACTTAGTATCCACTAACTATCCCCAAACAGATAACGAAAATAAAAGTTTATTAGTTAAATATAACGATAATGACAGACAAGCTAAGAAATTTCATCTTAAAAGAACGCCCAGTTCGAAATATAGAGTAGACAATAGATCAACAATTTCTAGGACATTAGTTAAAAACGTATTTACCAAAGTAAATAATACTGAGAACAAAATAGTTACATTGAAAAAAGAACAAAAGAAGAACAACATAAGAAAAAAATATAAGGTAGGTGAAAAAGTCTATGAGCAAGTAGCTAAAACGACGCTCAGAGATAAAGCCATACCAGACTTCAAAGGTCCGTATAAAATAATAAATTTGCACTCTGATAATAGAACGGAGATTATAAATAATCATCCAAACACTACTTCTAATAGAGTTCGTTTTAAGTTGCTACGAAGACCTCATCTTGTTTCAGGTCCCTCATTACTGGAGCCCTCGTGTTCCAGGTAGGAGCCAAAATAACCATAGACCCTATAGATAATACACATGGAATTTTATTATTTAAAGAAGGTCAAATTCTTAAACAGAATGATACATTTAACCTTGCTTGTACCTATAATATAACTCATTTGCAGTTTACTTTTAAAGAACTTATATCATTGTATGCGAGTACTAAAAATGCAGAAGTTAATACTTCATCTGAGAGAATACATAAAGCCTACAGAGATCAAATAGAATATAAGTTAGATTTAATTAATAAAAAGTTATTGTTTCTTAATCCGACTTCTAGAGTTAAGCGTGGTATTTTAAATGGATTAGGTTCGGTAATAAAAGTTATAACAGGAAATCTAGACGACAATGACGCTATTAGATTTGAAAATGAAATTAATAAAATTCGTAGTTCAGTTAATAGTATTCAAAACTTTCAGCGACATTCAATAGCGTTAGCAAATTCAACAATAAATGAATTTTCAGATCAATTAAGTAAAATAAATGAAAATCAAGATCGTTTAACATTTGTCTTAAGGAATTACATTTCATTCTAATATTTTTATTAATCAATTGCATTTTCTAGAAATATACGTACAACTAGGTTTTAGTTTACAGTCTATTTTGGATAGGTTAATGTTACTAGAAGATGCTATGACGTTTTCAAAGTTAGGTGTAATGCACCCTAGTATATTAAGCCCTAGAAATTTAATTTTAGAATTATTAAATTTGCAAAGAATATATTCCTTTAAAACAATTACAGAGATTAATATTATTGATATAAATAAAATAGAGCAGTCTATTACGGTGAAAGCATATAGTACAGAACATTTCTTAACTTTCATCCTAGAAATTCCTTCCATTGCTCCTGAGATATATGATTATGTACATCTTTATTCCATTCCTGATAAATATAACCTAACAATTATTCCCCAATCCAAGTTCCTTGTACTTGGTAACGAAGGGTACGCATACCTAAGCGAAGGATGTAGAAAGATATCAGAAGGGATGCAACTCTGCAAATCACTTGAAATTAAAAGCATAGAGAATTCCGAGGACTGTATTATTGCTCTCATTAAACATCAAAGGGCTAATTGTACGCAAGCACGTATACATTTCAAGCTAGGAAAACTACAAAAGGTCTCAGAGATGTCATGGCTAGCGGTTTTACAAGACACAGAAGTAATAAGGACTCAATGTGGATTGAAAACAGGATATCAAAGGATATCAGGAATAGTTCTAATCACCATAACAGACGATTGTATAGTTCAAGTCATGAATACAACTTTAAGAACGCATATTAAAACTATTTCTATTAATGAAGTTATACCACTACCAAAAGTAAACTCACTCTTTATAAATGAAGTTCGCTATGAGATACACCTAGAAGATATCTCTCTCGATTCAATACATCAACTTGCAAATAGTATTCAAACTCTTGAAGAAGATGATGAAATAGATTGGCCTATTATCATGGCTGTTCCCAGCTGGTCTACGATCGTTTATAATAATTTTTATTATGTGGAAAATCTACAAGCATTTATGCAGAGTCCCGGAGAAAATCAGCAGCGAGGACGCTTCAGGAACCTGCAGGACCAGCTTCCATCTTAAGGAGGGAGGAGTTAACAACGTGTAAAGATACATTCCCCTGACGCCGCACTTGCAGCTCGTGGAAACAAACAATAGAGTTTAATATATTTGCTTAGTTAACCATTTTCAATAATATAATTTTTAAATTAATATACTTTGTCTTCAACTTGCTCTGATACAGAAAGGTTCTTTGTAAAATTAAATAAATAAATAATTTTTAAAAAGCCTTTTTCTCGCCTGCGTAATTTAACTCAGGTAGGTACTTTTTTTTCTGTAAAAGTTAACGTATGTAAATTTTTAAGCGATCCACCCACACTGAAACAAAAATACGTGAGGCGTGGGCGTTCATCATGAATCCATGAAAAATAACTTTTGTACAATATAAATTGAGAGAATTTCTTTAAAGTTTAGAATTTCTTTTTAAGTATGTAGCTAAGTATTATAATAATTGAAACATTTTGCCGAACTTTTTGCCTGTGATGTGATGTGATAATATACTGTATATATATAATAATACTGTATTTTCGTAGGTCCTCCCCTACCTCTCTTACCGCTCGCGTTTCCTTAAGAAATATTTTTTGCTATTCTTTCATCACTCAGTCGTTCGACGTGCCCAACTGAGCACGTCCTAGAAAAATATGTCACCTTTTCCATTTTAAAAGAATAATTTTATTTGTAATATTTACAAATAAAATAATATGGCATGGTAACCATGGTGTACAGTTAAATATAACTACGCCACATCTCAATTGTTCTCGAAATCACAACATCTTTATATAATAAATCTCAGTAGAGTTCTTTTAAATTGCTAAACTTTATAAAAGTACGCCGAGAAAGTACTTTAAATCTGATAATGTAGAAGTTACAGCTGGAGTGAAAATAAAAAAAAATCAGTACTATGAAAGTTATAAGGTCTTTAATTTTATAAATTTTATCTGGTCGGTTTCCAGGAGGCGCGGGTTCAAGTCCAGCTGCGTTCAAATTTTTATACGTTTTCTAAATAAGTATTTTTCTTTCCTAAGTGTGGATTAACACTTTAAAAATGTTTAAAAACATTTTATCTAGTTATATTTCAGTATTCTGTATGCATGGCTATCAATATATTACCGTATTAAAAAAAATTTAAAAGTCCTATTAAAAAGGGCAACTGTTTCTCGCCGGCTCTTCTCAACAGAACTGCCTTCTGAGCTGATGGTAGCTTTATGTTCATTTAATGTTATTTCAAAAGTGTTTGCATAAGTATATCTACTTGAAGAAAGAATATTGAAAATATGATAGATTATAGAGAAATTGAAGCTCCAGAGTTAATGCACCCGAGATTGTGAAAAATATTTGAGCATTATTTTTGTTGTCTTGTGTCTGAA
The DNA here is from genome assembly GCA_021202915.1 of Heliconius himera. Classification (NCBI taxonomy): domain Eukaryota; kingdom Metazoa; phylum Arthropoda; class Insecta; order Lepidoptera; family Nymphalidae; genus Heliconius; species Heliconius himera. The sequence continues at coordinate 60,246 of JAJHJA010000119.1, forward strand.
TGTCAATATATCTATGTTTTAAAAATATACCTGTATATATGTACGCCGCCATATGAGGGGAGGCGGAACAGCATCTGACATAAATGATTGTGTATCTTTCAACATTGTGGGTTCGATTGCCCACCAGGGGGATGATTTATTGTCATTTACCAAAGGCAAAACGAAACGTTGAGTTTACTTAGTTTCAGCACCCACACATCTCCTGAATTCCGGCGGAAATCGGAAAACTGAGTATTCAAAGGCTAAATTTTCTCTAGTTATCCTGCTATATGCAGGATAAAGTGTGAAGCTACAAATATATGTTTATGAGTTGTCCTTACGACTCCATGGACAAAAATTCGTACTTCACCGTATATATTAAATTGATTTATATTTCTATATGTATGTAGAGAGAATCTGGAAAACCTAGTGTTAAGACACTCCGTTCTCTATTAGGATACTTTCGTTCCTCACTTTGAGCTGAATTCTTGGAAGGCGGAACTCACCGCCGCGCATGAAAATATTAAGTATTTTTCCCAAGTGGGAATCCAACCCACAACCGTCTCGTTTACAGTCGCACGCTTGGGTCTCCTATATTTTAATAGACACATACATATTAGTAAAGTACTTTATTATAATTATGACTAAGTTACAAGGCAATATAAGTAAGATCTATAAAAACTCAACGGCTCTGTAAGTTCGATATTTTTCATAATAAAAATAATATGACTTGTTGTTCGCCGTTTACTAAATAGCTAAAAGTATATGCAATCCGGGTTTAGTAATTCATTCATACATTGGCCTTTTTGGAAGAACTAATACGGTTAATATATATTATCTTCACGCTGTATCCCGCATATAGCAGGGTAGGCAGAGGGAACATGAGAACCTAGTGTTAAGATGTTCCGTTCTCCACTTTTCGATGATTTCTCGGAGTATTGCGTGTTGAGTGGCGGATTTCTTTGTTCTTTGCTAGAGTGAGGAAGTGAAATAATTAAATAACTCACAATCCTCAGTGGTAATTGAACCCACAAGCGTTGCGTTTACAGCCCCACACTTGTGCTACTGTGCCACGACGGCCTTTATCTATAAGAAATTATTATCACGCTCTGCCTTCCCTGCCATATGCGGGATAAAGCGTGAAGCTCATTTTTTAGAGACAACATTTTCTACCGAAAGCTACCATAGTTTACAAAAGTTACTAAAATATGATTTTGACGTACCGAGCCAAAATTAATACCTAATATTATAAGACATGAAAGGACGACTTGGCGACCGTGACCTCGCTTCCGATCGATATTAAATTATACAACTGATTCTTTATCTACACATATAATTATATAAATTACTGTTTATATGTTATTGATCGCTAACGGTAAAAATGAATTTGAATCATAGTTTACTTGAAGCCTTATTTCTATACTAATTAAATTACTAAAAATAGTAATAAGCTTTACGTTGTATCCCGCACATAACATGGTAGACAAGGGGAACCTAGTGTTAAGAGACTCCGTTCCCCCACTTTCCGCCAAGTTCCGGAGGCATTGCGTGCTGAGTGGCGGAGCTCAACGCCGCCCTTTGCCTCGACACCAGAGCGAAGAAATGAAAATATAAAAGTAAATTAATATATCAAAATCTCATAACTCTCAAACATGAGTGCCCCGGAAGACATACCGGGGCACTCATGTTTTTACTACTTCCACAAGGATATTGTGCCCTTGAAGATCAAACATCATCATCATCATATATGTTACTACCATTCTCTCACCACTCATTCCTCAGCATGCCCGAACTACTTGAGCACATATATTTTTATTTCCTGTTATACTTATTAGTGCCTGCTTTGCTATGTATCTCTTTAATTCTTTTTTAATTGTTAAGCTTCATTAGCATAGCAGAGTATTCAAAGGGAACCGGGGAACCTATTGTTAAGACACTCCGTTCTCAATAAGACACTTCTGCTCCCCACATTTCACCTTTTTGGGCGCTATATAAAAAACGAATAAGATGAAAATTTTATAAATAAATTATGTGCAGGTATGTAACTATATAATAAATATAAATTACATTTTTTACGTGACGCCGTTGTGGGACGTCTCTAAAATAGACGAAAAATGAACATGTTTCAGATATTTTATTAAATTTGTGTATCTAACAACTCAATTTATATTTGCGCTCTATGTGAGTAGATAATATTGTTTCCATTAAAACACATTCTCTTGTTCACTAAAATGTTTTAAAAATTAAAAGGTTTTTAATAAATACATTTTCATTATTCACTATTGTGGCGCAGTGAAATATTACAAAATCTCTTGATCAATCCCGTCATGGATTTCTTAAGCATATATTTTATACGTATGCAGAGGGAACGTGAGAACTTTGTGTTAAGATACTTCGTTCCTATTAACACACTTCCGTTTCCCACTTTCCACTTAATTCTGGAGGCATTGCGTTTTTTTGACGGAAATCAATGCCGCGCTTCGTTCCAGAAGAAGTCGTTCGAAGAATCGAAAGCTAGTTTAATATTAAAAAATCAAAACAGTACTTCATGCCAAAATATCGATTAGTCCTGTATAGGGCCCAGGTTCGGCCTCATATGGAGTACTATTTTCGTCTCTGAGCTGGTGCACCCTAGTATCAGCTTGAACTATTTGATCGCATGCAACATAGTGCCGTTTGAATTGCTGGGGGGTTAATCTGTGAAAGGCTTGACACTTTGGCCTTGCGTAGAGACCTCTCCTCGCTGTGCATTCTTCATTTTTCATTTATCATGAGGAGTGTACTGTTTCACCTATTACCTGCCGCCGAATTTTCTAACAGCACAGTACGTCAAAAACTCAAATATAATCCATACGGCCACACTATCTGGATACGTGGTACTCCACTACCGCGCAGTTTCGTAGAAAGTTCCTCCTAAGCAACTGTGGAATGACCTACCTGCGCAGTGCTGCAGTGTTTTCAGATTGATACAATATCTCCACCTTAAAGGCCAACAACGCACCTGTACCTCTGGTGTCGCACGGGGTCGTGGACGGCCGTGATCACTTACAATTAGGTGACCCGTACGCTCGTTGCCTTCTCCTTACTATAACAAAAATGTATGTAATAAATAAATTATTTTTAGAAAATATATAAACTTACCTACTCTTCGAAATGTGAAACGGTGTGGCGGGTAGCGTTTCTTTTTTTTTCTATAGTTAGCGTGAAATGACGCATTAAGAATGTTAAAAATATTAATGGAGACTTATAATTCGTTTGGAGGGCAGTATGAAGGTGTTGTTGACAGGCAAAAGACGTATGCAGAAACCGTAACGTTTGGTGCTATTCTTTTTTTGGCTACCCCGCTAGGAATATAGGGGGAAAATATAAAAATAATTGTTGATAATTAAAAAAAAAACATCAAACCTAATGAATACCAAAGTTGAACCTAAATTCTCGACAAGAAACTCGCTGTTAAACACAATTACAACTGAACTACAAAGGGTTTGAAAGCGTAAGATTACATAAATGTTAACATAACAACGCCTCTGTACTTGCGAGATAGGAATTCCTTTAGAGATGTATACGAGTATGATTTCGACACATTCTGTGATTACTTGTCATACACTGCGGATGGGTATTGTTGGAAATATAATAATAACTGTGACTGTAAGCGTGATGTCCATAGATACGATCTCCACTCGGGGGAGTGATATCTAAATTAACGCACTACTGTAGTGTTCAAATATTATTAGTGCTAAAATATTCTGCCTACTGAGCTTTAGATAAATAAAATTTAAAACGAAGGTCGCATGGGAGTGTCCATGGCGATTTGACCATGCTCACTGGTAAATATGTGGAAAAAATTATCTATTCACCTGGAAGAATTTTACATGCTTAAGTTTACTGTTAATATGTAGTAGGTAAATAATATTGTATTAATTGGTTGTTTTAGTTTTAAATCAAAAAAAGTTAATCTTCTTCTAAGATATTTTGTAATATTAGTAACTCTGTAACTGAAGGGAAATGTGAAATTAGATAATTTAAACTGCATTGTACATTTCAATTTTATCAAAAATTTTACACCACACGTAAAAACAAGTGTTATATAATTTCGAATGAACCTTTTATATATAGCTAACTAGATTCTAGAATAGATAGATGAGTTTAAATATTGAATTCGAATTTTTTGTACCGATTTCAATACCAATAAACATGTCTAATATAAAGAACCTTTTTATAAAACGAACGATAAATACAATAGTAGTTCATTATTTACATAATGCATTATACAGTCAATGGCTGTTGACTTTTATTTGTACGATTCACAGATTAATTATTGATATTGTTAGAGATACGAATGGATTCAGGGCTCGTCGTGGCGCAGCGGCACAGCGTCTGACTGTTATCGCGACGGTTGTGGGTTCGTTCCCCACTGGGGAAGTTAAATTATTTTCATTTCCTTCCTCTGATAACAAGTAGGAGTACGGAGGCTGAGGAAGGTGGAGTATGGAGTGTCTTAATACCAGGTTCTGTCTGCCCACTTTTAGCCGTCGTAGTATTTTTTATGATGCCAAAGATATTTACATTAAGTGTTCTAGTAAACTAAATTATATTATACTAGGTAGTGTTAAGACACTTAGTTTACATATATATATAAGGATAAAAAATCAGCAATCCATTCCGGCGAAATTTGGAGGCACTGGCGCAACTCAACGCAGCTCTTTGCCTCGACACAGAGGAAGGAAATGAAAATATAAATTTAAATAAATATTTCATTTCTTCGAGTGAGGATTGAATCCACAACCGTCACGTTAGTCCCAACCTTGTGCCCCTGGGCCACGACGGCCTAATATTATATATATTTACTTATTGTACTCTTGCTCTAAGTATTATTAAAGTATACAAAATTTGTTATATATAAAATTTGTTCCATCTTCACAAATGGTACTTGCGACGAGAGATTTAGCAAACTTAACAGACGAAGGATGCTCAGCTTAGTAAATAATTTAGTTAATTTGCTCAATATTCTATTTATTGCTTATCGATTTTCTACCGAAATACCCGTCACGTTCCACGAACAGAATAATAGACCAATGCCGTATTTATAGCTTCATAAAGCCCTTCAATTCCAATAGATAGGTTTAGTAATAAAATTTTAATTAATCAAAAATTAATAATACCAATAATTATTGTTTGCTTTTTGCGATATTATTACAGTTTATTTGATTGTTCTTTTTTATATAAGTATATATTGTTTTGATTAGATTCATTTATTCTCGTGTAATGTCATCGTGGCGCAGTGGTACAGCGTGTTGCTGTAAACACGACGAGTGTGAATTGATGTTTTGTAATTGATACTTGGGGGAATAAATTCTTATTTTTTCTCGCTCTGGTAACAAGACAATGTGCTCAAAAGGAACCTAGGATAGTGTTAAGATACTTCCGTTCCCCACTTTCTGCCGAATTCTCAAGGCATTGTGTATTGAATCGCGGGCGCTTGCCTCTTTAGCAAAGCGAGGAAATGAAAATATTCCATCCTGCGAGAGGAACTCGACCACATAACCGTCGTGGTTACAGTCGTGAGCTTATGCCCCTCCGCTACGACAGCCTCTAATAATCTATGACATAATATTTACCTTATATACCATATATTAGTATATATATACAAAATAAACAAAACTATTTTTTTTAAACTTATATTGTACTGATGGAACAAAAAGTATAAATACAAGTAAAAAATGGTTCAACATGACAAAGGTTTCAGCGACTAATGGAGCATTAATTACATGAAAGCCGATATTTTAATAGGCTGAACGTGTGTCTATTTTAGTCTTGCTAAATTTATACATTCAGTTTATTATTAAAATTCGTCACTAATAATAGTGACGACGACATACGCATGGGAGGGTTAAGTTCCACCGCCCAACAAGCAATCACACGAATTCGGGCGGGAAAGGAAGAACAAAGTGTCTTTACACTAGGGCCTGTATAAATCTATGAATGAAGACGTCATCTAGATCGCTCTGTAGATCAATCTTAGAATTAACTGCGATCTATATATACGGGCCTAGATTTCTCTGTCTAGCCTGCTTTGCTGGATAAATCACTAAGGTTGAAAGAAAAAAAAGTAAAATAAACTTGAAATTGGCACTATCGAGAATTAAGAAGTCTTTATAAATACAAAAGCTTGGCTGTACTTTATTAATAATTGTGTCTTATCCTGAGGATTAGCTATATATTATTTATTTTTTGTCGTAGCCTTATCTAAGTAGATTCAATATTATAAGAAATAATGTTTTAATAATATGTTTTGAAGGAACTTGACCAAATAAGACGCAAAACACGACGAAGCTCAGTCAAAACGTAGAGCTTAATAGGTTTGAATGGTTTCCAAGAGTACCAGGTTAGAGTCCAGACATTTATCAGGCATCATATCCTTAGTGTGTTAACATTAACATTGTTTAAAATCTCGAAATAAATTCAATATCTCCAAAAGACCAAATTCAGGAAACATATAAATATAAACATAAGGGGGATGTTTATATTTATACTCATCTTAAAACGTCGTTAGAATTCGACTTCGTTTATTGTTAATAATTATATTGTATAGCTTTTAATTGCGGCTACGTTCACGTGGTCAAATTGAAATAACTTAAGAGTACCTACGTTATTAATTTACATTGTCTGCTCCTATTGATTGTAATATGATGTAACTAATATAGACAATAACCTTCCTCAATAAATGAACTATCTATCACAAAAGGATTTTTTCAATTCAAACTCATAGATTAGGGCTTTCAACCAAACAAATTCTTAAGATTCATAATAATAGTATAGAAGAAAGATATACATACAAATTTTAAACCTTTAAAATCATTACACAACAAAATAATATGTTTATAATGTAACTGCTTATCTTAGAAACAGCTACAAGTTCACATTTTGTGGCTGCCCTATGTTAAGCAAATAACCTCACTATATTTACATTATCCCACTATAATTTTAGTTTTACTTTAGTTCATTGAATAGTATAAGCTTCTAATATTGGAGTTAATATACCGTGGGCGTGGGTGTAGCAACTCAGACGTTATTAGAGCAAACATTTAAAGTAAAGTTTGCGTACGTTGAAGATTTATCGTATATTATGTATGTATATAACTTTCTAACAAAGGATGACTTTAATATAGGAATATGCATTCCTATAGATGGCTATGAACTAAGTTGATACTAATGGCACATAAATATATGGGTCACACCCATAAAAATATGGGTTCCGTACCTCAAAACGGTAAAACGGAACGGTTGATTTTATTAATATTGAATTTGATTCCTACATAATTCAATCAAATGAAAATCTTTCTAATTTTCGACTTCTTGATGTTGATAATCGAATTATTTTACCAATAAATAACCAAATTCGAATTTTAGTTACAGCAACAGATGTAATTCATTCTAGAACAATTCCTTCATTAGGAGTAAAAATTGATGCTAACCCTTGTAGGATCATTTTGTTGTCCGTCTGTCAAGATCGTTTATTTCGAGATCACGTGGATGTATCAAGTTGAAAGTAATGTCAAATATTCTAGACCATAGTTCCTTGGCGCACAGAAAAAATGTTTATTATGAGTTTGTACTGCATTTTGTATGAAATTCGTCACGTAATCAAAAGCTATAGGGCTCTTCCCGTGGACCTATAATTATGTAATTTGGCAAGGAGTGAGAACTTGCAGTATAAATAAAGAAAAAAAATCAAAATGAGAAACTTTATAGATGATTCATAGAAAAAAAAATCTTTACAAACTTATAATTTTAGTTACTTTCGAACAAAACGAAGACATACGTCCGCAAATTAAATTTTGTCAATGTTCATATACTTCTCGTTGGCATACAATCCTGAAATTGGTGTGGACTCCTCGGTATGCGAGTCCTTTATGTTTCATTTTATTTTTAAGCATTTGTTAACATATCGTTTATTAGTTTTGTTAGTAACTAAATACTTTTTCAATTTTCTACCAAAATTACCATTTTTTTCATCACTCACATCACTCACACAATAAATAAATGAACTCTTATTTATAGCTTCATAAATCCTTTCAATTCCAGTAGATACTTAATTTTAATAAAACTTTAATTAATTTGTGTCTCTTCGACATTGCTAGCAAACTTGTTTGTAAGTATTTCTTTTATAAGATTTTATCGATAGTTTTAATTATATTATTAGTTATTATTATTTACTCATTCAAAAACTTGTCTCATGGAATGTAGGGGTAAAAAGGTAGTTTTTAAGACACTTATTGTTTTTTGAAGACACTCCGTTCCTCACTTTCCACCGTATTTTTTGAGGCATTGCGTGTTAAGTAGCGGAACTCAACGCCGTGCTTTTGCCTTGGTGACAGAGCGAAGAAATGAAAATATTAATAAATAATATTTCATTAACTCAAGTAGAGAACCAAACCCACAACCTTTACTGTCACACCCTTGTCCTCGCTCCTGCGCTACGACGGCCATTCTACGAGTCGTATATTTAACATTATTTCTAAATATATGAAGGTAGGTACTTATAAATGTGAAGAAAAGTGCTGTCTTTGCTCGACGCTACAGTATAAGAGCTCTTCAGTGTCGAGCCAAAGATTTTCTGTTAGTTGAAAGCGCACAAGTACCTAGTTATTTAAATAAGTTTTACATTTTGACTTTAAAATGGAAGATCGGAATATTATTGAAAGATACTGACTTGTAACAAATATGTAAAGTACCATTTTAACCTGTTATAGTGTAACTTTTGTTGAAGGATTGGCGAACAGACTTAGCTCAGCAGCTTTCACTGTTAAAAAAAATTGATTATTAACTGACGTAGAAAGGGCTCGACTTGCTTAGTTTAGCTACTACCATTGTTTTATGTCGTCGTCTATGGGATTTTACTTTGGGGTAATGCAGCCGGTATTCAACTAATATTTGTCCTGCAGAAGCGAGCTATTCGTACAATCTATAACTTAGGCCCTAAAGACTCCTTAAGGAAAAAGTTAAAAAAAAATAATATATTGGCAGTTGCATTTCACAATACATTTTTGAAAATATCAAAATAAAAAGAAAGAACTCTTTATAAGATATTTTTTTTGTCCGTTTGTCTATCCGTCCGTCTGTCAAGCCCATTCGGTTCAAGATCGGTTAGAGGTATCAAGCTTAAATTAATATCGAACTTTTCTGCATTCCCTTGGGATATTAAATAATTAAACTTCAACGTAATAAACAGATAAGACTGTTTATTTTAAATAAAACTATTTTAACCGGATTAATCGCATATATTTTGTATGTTTATACATTTTTGGAAACCCAGGCAATTAAGAAATCGTTGGCGGTAGTTTGATATAATAATTATGTCAACTGACAGACGAATGCCACCTCAGTCTACCCGTGACCACTGCAAAGTGTTCGAAACGTCGGGTTTCCAAAAATGTATAAACATACAAAATATACGCGATTAATCCGGTTAAAATAGTTTTATTTAAAATGTGTAATAATCGCGAAAATCAAAGAACTTATTAAGACTGTTTATGCTCTGTTTTTGCCACATAGAATTATTCTAGAATAAAATTATGAAATTTGGGAAAAAGTCAGAACTTAGAATGCAAATAAAGTAAAAATTCATTTGCGAGTCGATCTTGTCTATCGGATGTTCCGATGTTGAGAAAAATCGTCTTGACAGACAGACAGATGAGTTCAACGTAATAAACAGATTCTAGTGTGTTCAGTTTCTCAGTCATAGATGGAGATCTGAGCTGTTTACTATAGGCGAGCCAAACTGGAGTTAAAAAATCAAATAATATAGAGTAAAGCGTCTACGAATCTAATGTAATAAAGTGTAAAAAATATTATTTGCCCCTGATATGTTCGTTGGCGCTTGAAGCTTATAGGATTTTAGGATTTAGGATTTATATTATAGGATTTGGGACAGTTATAACCATGCAAAGTTTCTGGTAATGGACAACGTCATTTCTAATATTATTCCCAAGAAAATATGATAGAAATGAGCTTTATAATTTTACGAAGTTAGGCACTTTTTTTTGCATCTCAGTTATCTTATAATTGCCAAAGTAACCACGTAAAACCAGTAGTGTTGGGTGTATGCGCACAGAAACTTTCAGGCTTTATAAAATAGCGAAGGTCTGGCCCTACTGTTCTACTATTGGCTCCGTCTCTGATAAGAAGTTCCTTGTTCCACTTCCACCCAGTAAAGTAAAATGCAGAAAATAATTAAATATTACATACAAAAATCTATCTACTTAATATAAATAACGGAACTTATGATAGTGGCGCAAATAGCAATATTAGAATAGAGATTGCAGTGCAGCGGCAATCGATGCCCTACATACTCGTAGACTGTAGTTGTAGACTACCGAGTACCGGAAAACCGAGCACGTGTCTACATCCGGTTATAACGTGCTGAATGTTTGTCATTACTAGTATTAATGTGTTGGGCTTGTGCTTGACGGTGGTCATCGGTTCAATTTTAGTGAGAAATTTATACGACCACCATTTGGAAGGTTGCAAAATGAGGAATTACTTTCCGTGTTGTTTTTTTTTTGAGTGCTTTACCGATAGTCTTTCTTGTTATTTAAAAAATTAAAAAAATCTAATAACATTAAAAAAACATAAAAAGTTCTTTGATTTTTACGATTATTACACATTTTCACGGGCAGAAGAGTCTACCCGTCTCCGTCTTCCGGCCGGAATCAAGATATTGCTTATTGCAATAGAAATCTTCTTTTTTTCAGCTTTACGTTGTATGCATATAACAGGGTAGGCAGAAAGAATCTAATGTTAAGACACTCCGTTTTCCACTGCACCCAAAATCTCGAGGCATTACGTGTTGTTTGGCGGCCGCCACTCACCGCCGCGCTTCCAATAATACCTCATTTGTCATATTATAATAAATATTTTAGAAGCTACAGGGTAACAAATGAACATACGTACATACACATCGGTCAAAATCATAACCCTCCTTTTGGCTTCGCCTTAGATGGTTAAAAAACGTCAATGCAATCTAATATGGCTATTACCATATAAAATATGCGATAACGTTATTTAAATCCAAATTATATTTGAGATAGGACTTATTATACATTTATAGAAAAGTCGATTATCATTGAAGGTTCATGAATAAATAGATTATAAGATCCGCTTATACGTTCCGCCTCCGAGCTTAGTCCGATATGAAACTTTGTTAGTCCCACATTTATTACTTTATAACTATTTTAAACATCAAACAGTGTTATAATTAAATTCTTAACTAGCAACCCTCACCCGGTTGCGCCCGCTTGTACTGCATATTTATTTATTTTCTCATCTAAAAAGCTTTTCCTGATCTAATAACATTTGAATTTTATAGACAATATCCATACATAGAATACTAATGTTACAGCCAATTCAATTCAACATTTATTTTGTAGCAATATTGTCGCTACTGTCGTTAAATTTTAAAGAAAGTTTGTCAAAATACAACAGTTAAAAGTGAAAAAAAAATAATGTAAAAAAAATTATAATAATACATAGATTAAAAATATTGTTAAAAACTATTTAAGGAAATGCTTTTAGACTTTTTTTTCATCAATTAACATAAATACCCATTAATATTGTATAAAAAAGTCTAAAATTTGAAATCCCGCTAGGATCTGTGACTCTTGGTCCAGGGTCTCGTCTTAAATTAAGCCATACGATCTTAACTTGCTACGTCGGAATTCTTATACGGTTCTTACAATTTATTTTTGTTGATAAAATTTCTCTAGAGAGAATACTACTTTTTTTAGATATAATATCCATTAATAATGTTTTTGTTTAAAACAAAGCTTTCAACTAAAACCTATTAGATAATAATACATGTATATATGTACAACGAAGTAAACAACCCTTTTGTAAACAACAGAGCAATTAAAAGATTTTAACATTAACAAACACGCGATTCTTTCATTACCTACAATAGGTAGTTGCTAATTTGCTTATTAACTGGACTTAATGTATGGACGCTTTATTTTGATTTATGCCTATTCTTAAAGGGTTTTTTGTCCAACACGTAAACTTGGCGGAGAATGGAGAATGCAATGACATGACACTAGGGCCCGTATTTATAAATCGCTCTCCACTCTGGGAGCAGTCTTGAGATGCCTTTTTCATTCATAGATTTATACTTAATGAGTGAAGATTGCAACTCAAGATCCGTCTTAAAATAGATCTCAGCGTTTAAGAGCGATTTTGAAATGGCCGTTTCATTTATAGATTATATTTTTGACTTAACTCAAGATTGATCTCAGAGTTTAGAGCGGTTTATAAATACGGATCGGGTTTACTGCTATATGCGGGATACATAGGAAAATAAAAAAAAATCACGAAGTTCGTACACTACAATAAAACAATTTGTAGGCGTTTGTCAATATTTTTAATTGGAAAGCGCCCTTGAAGCGCACGTGACCAATCAATGCAATTGAAATTGGAAATAGCCGTAAAAGTGATTATTTTTGCCTGCGTCAATGTTGAGTGTTAAAAAAAATATACCTACATGTTTCGTATTAAAATAGTTGTAAAAAGTAATAATTTATGTAATAATTTTTTTTCTATAAAATTACGACTCATCGGACTCATTTCGTGCCATTTCATAAATAGCGCCAATCTGTAGGTTCACGGGAACTACCCTATAGGTTTTGATTACGCGGGGAATTCCATATAAAATGCAGCAAAATCTGTGCATAAATATGTGCATATCTTTTGATTACGATTGTAAATGTGCATATCTTTTGATTACGATTGCCTTAAAGCTTCATTTTATCTGTGTGATGAGGGACTGTAGACCTCAATATTTTATAATTATTTTAATTTGATACTTTCACGCGAGATAAATGGTCTTGAATGACAGACAAACGGCCAATAAAGTGACTCTATAAGATTTCCATTTTTAGGATGACGTTGGTTTCTTCTTATTCCAAAGACGATACCTATATAATCTTTTATAATTTTTGTACGTTGTCACGGACCTTGCATTATGTGAACTGTCTGTCTTCACTACCAAAGCTACAATATTCATAAAAAAACACTAAGTAATAAGTATACATCTACAAGAATAGTAATCAATTTAAAACCAACCCAGTCAAAGCCTAGAGCGACCGAGCTCATATAAAAGCTCATTATGGCTAATGAAAATCGCTCAGAATATCAGATGAGATAAAAAAGGAAAGCTAATTAAACTTCAACATTATACCTCACCATGTGTACTTAATAAGGTTTCTGGTTCATATAGCGCGGCGTTGGGTTCCGCTCATTTCGAAACGTTGCGGTGTTGGGTTCCGTCTTTATGGACAAAGCGAACGGAATGTAAAATAAAAAATATATAAAATGAAATGAAAAGCTTTGAACGGATTAGATTGTCTGTTTCCCAGTTGAACTAATAAAGGATTTCTGAAACTTGTCCTATATCCTATAAGTTGTAACAAGCGTATAAAAATTTCGGCTTGATGAGAACGTATGGCTTAGTGGTCAGAGCGCCTGATCGGTTTCCAGGAGGTGCGGGTTCGAGTCCCGCTACTTTCAAATTTATATACGTTTTTTAAATAAGTATTTGTCCTATATCCATTAATCTAACTAATACGTACTCGTTGATGACACATGGCACCTTTTAAGTGCCCAAAAGTAAGTTTAAATTAGATTGATAAATTAATAAATGATTAAGGATATGAAATATACAGCCTATAGCATGTCCCGATAAATGGACGATAACTATATAACATTTTTGACACCGAGCCAATAGCTTCCGAGATTTCAGCCTAACAAACTCTTTCGTTTTATAATATTAAGTAGGTATAGTAGGTATAGGTAGTATAAATACAGTTAACAATGTGTGTGAGATAAATTAGTGACAGATTCAAATTTAGCAGTGTAAAACAAAGAACACAAGGCTAGATAAAATAAATATTCTTTCTTTAAAAAAAAAAAAAATCAGCTTCACGCTGTATCCCGCACACAGCAGGGTAGGTAGAGGGAACCTAATGTTAAGTCACACCGTTCCCCACTTTCTGCCGAATTTTGGAGGCATTGTGTGTTGAGTGGCAGAGCTCAACGCCGCGCTTAACCTCGACACCAGAGCGAAGAAATGGAAATATAAATTTAAGTAAATATTTCATCTCCTCGAGTGGGGATCGAACCCACAACCAGTCGGTTTTACAGTCACACCTCGTGCCGCTGCGCCACGACTGGCCTCCTTTCTTTAACTTTCTTTCTTTAACTTCTAGTTATATCCCGCATATTTCAGGAAAAGCAGAGAAATCTATAGTTAAGACATTCCATTCCCCTTTTTTCGCTCAATTATCGAAACATTGTGGTTTGAGTGTCGAACTCAACGTTGCGTCTTGTCTTGTTAAAGAAAGTAAATGAAAATACTTCATTTCTCCGAGTGGAAATCGAATCGGCAACTTAAGTAATATAAGTGCCATATAGTAACACTATACAGCAACAAGTTGTAATATTCTCTCTAAGATATTACTATTATAGACAATGCCATTGGTACACGTGGGACTTTTACAAAAAGCATATAATGTAGGTATATAGAATCTTGTACAATGTTAACAGCTAATGGACTTTTCTCAGAAAATCATAATATTATAATGGAAGATAGTAGTGGCTCTTTCATTATTATTATATTATAGGTATATGATACAACTGTCTCTAGGTGGGCAATATCCCTATGTACTCGATATCGAGATGATTTCTGTAAGTAGTTTTTATTTCAGTAGTCTTTATTTGAGGTGCAGAACTCAACGTCGCGCCAATTCCTTCCTCTGGTTACAAAACAATGACTTACCAGAGCGAAGAAATAAAAATAATTCGTATTTTTTGTGCAAGTCGAACCCACACCCATCGCCTATACAGACAAATACTTTGCCACTGTTTTCCAAAAGTCAAATATTTTACAAGTTTATATTCAAAATATCATTACTCGTAGGTGTATGTATCAAGCCCGTATCCATTTTAATTTGCACTTATGCAGAAATATAAGATACTTATCTTTTTATCGTTCGTTTTTAGCAATATATTTCCAATATTTAAATTGAAAACGATTGACATTTAAAATTTTCGTATAACCCATAGTAACAAACATAGTATTTTTGGAAAGTAGAACTACTAGCTGACAAGTAGTATTAAATCAGTCGGTTTAGCGCGAGCTACATTTGCGATAAAGAGATCTACTACACGAAAGTGTTTGATATAAAAATATATGATGTACCTATCATAAATATGCCGATCAATTTTTATTAATTAAATAAATAAAATAAATAAATCAGCTTCACGCTGTATCCCCACTTTCTGCCGAATTCTGGAGGTATTGCGTGTTGAGTGGCAGAACTCAACGCCGCGCTTAACCTCGACACCAGAGCGAAGAAATGGAAATATAAATTTAAGTATCAGTAATTTAGTAATTTCATCTCTTCGAGTGGGGATCGAACCCACAACCAGTCAGTTTTACAGTCACACTTTGTGCCGCTGCGCCACGACCGGCCTCATTAATTTAATTAATTAATTATTAATCATAAATTTGCCTATTACCTGCTCTGTTCAGGATTATTATATAAATAAATCTGAAAAGTCTGTCTATGAGTTCAAAATAACCATGTTCTTTCAAATGCATATTGTTATTTACACGATAACTAAACATACAATTAGGTGTTTATGGGGGTCTCTCTGAAGGTGGTTGTGAAGTAACATATAGGTTACTTTTTATCCTGGAATACTAGCAGGAACGCGGATTGTGGTGCGTGCGTACTTCATATCTATCTTGGGAAGCGCAGGTAGAAGCAACAGCAGGCTATAAAATATTTTCCTTTTTTTCCGACTATTTTTCCCAATAAAATCAAATAAAAGCCCAAAAGATTTAAATAATTATTTATTTATTAAGTGGATAACAGCATAGATAGCCATACTAAAATAAACAAGCAAGTTTCCGTAAAGAGGTACACTTTAATGATATTAAATACAATTCGTATAGTTCCACATGGACAGGAGCAGGGTGCGTAGCTGCGCTTGGGCTGCTGGTTTACAATATAAAAATGTATGGAATAAAGATCGTTTGAATTCTATGCGGCATACGCGGCATGTTATACCTACTAAATAATAGTATCGAACATTTTATACTGAAAAGAGCTACTGTTGAGCTTGTTACAGGCTCTTCTCAGCAAAACTACCTTCGGAGAGTCTTAACACTAGATTTCTTCTACCTACCCTGATATGACTTGAAGCTAAAATCAACATATAAACACCCATTTATTGAACCTACAACCATCGTGTCCCGTCAATCGATTCAATTGAGCCATGACAGCGTTTGGCAAATAAAATTTCAATAAAAATCAAGCTCTAAAGGAGCTTGTTGATCTATGCCGCGTTTAATAACTTTGGGGATAATTGAGTGAGCGGCCGGCAAATTGCTCCTCTACTCTCGGCTCTCAAACAAATTGAATTTCAACAAAATATTATCCGTGTGGACTATGTTAATCCATCCTTTATAATTGATTTAACCTATACCTGTACTGGTAATATACAGCATGTTCTTTTTTCTTATAACTTCACGATGTATCCCATTGAAAGTATTGTCAAGACACTCTGATCCCCTCATTCCTCCAAGTGGGAATCGAACCCACATTTGGTTTATGCATTTACAGTCAGAGGCTGTACCGATGCGCCACGACGCGACAGCCACAGTAGGTATGTTCATTTTGTACAATAAAAAAATATTTTAATAGACTTTTTGGAATTGTAAAATGTATTGAAATATAGAATATTTGTACAGTAGACTGTTTTATAACAATGGGAGTTTGCATACAAAATGTATGGCCTAACCAGTTAAAAGCTTACCTGTGGCAGGCATATTGTAATAATTTGAATATACAGCAATGTTTTTCTAAAATTAATTCTCACACAAATTTAATTTAAGATATTCTTATCCTTTGAAATATTTGAATTCTTTAATAACTCGCGTAGGCGTTGACTGGCGAAACTGAACACCGCATACTACAGAGCGAGGAAATGAAAACGACTTATTCCTCCTAGTGGAGATCAAACCCACAACTATCTCGCTTTTAGTATTACACTGTACCACTACGCCACGATGACCTTTTATAATATTGTGAGCATATAAGATTAAAAATTATAACGCCGGTTCCTGGATTTTAATCCTCGTCCGGACCAAGTTGTTTTATTATGAAAATCCCAGCCCTAATATGATGGCAAACAATAAGCTTGAAAAAGCACGTAAAGCGATTGATCTTGTTTATACACCGACTTCCCTTCAAGAATTTCTAATATTTTAA
Source organism: Heliconius himera (assembly GCA_021202915.1). Taxonomy (NCBI): domain Eukaryota; kingdom Metazoa; phylum Arthropoda; class Insecta; order Lepidoptera; family Nymphalidae; genus Heliconius; species Heliconius himera. The sequence continues at coordinate 77,549 of JAJHJA010000119.1, forward strand.
ATTGTCACGTACAACGGATTATAAATAAATAAAAATTAAATTAGCTTCACGCTGTATCCCGCACACAGCAGGGTAGGCAGAGGGAACCTAGTGTTAAGACACTCCGTTCCCCACTTTCTGCCGAATTCTGGAGGCGTTGCGTGTTGAGTGGCAGAACTCAACGCCGCGCTTAACCTCGACACCAGAGCGAAGAAATGGAAATATAAATTTAAGTAAATATTTCATCTCTTCGAGTGGGGATCGAACCCACAACCAGTCGGTTTTGCAGTCACACCTCGTGCCGCTGCGCCACGACCGGCCTCGGATTATACAACGGATTATAAACGTTAAAATATCTACCCAAGTGTATTTAAAATTTTAATAATAGCGTTCAATAGAGTTTGAGGTTTTCGGTATATTATGTTATTTTTAAGTCCATACAAATTAAAAATAAAAAAAAGAACGAAAAGCACGTCACTCAGCTGAAAATTTTCGGTGCGTGGAGAACGGAGTGTCGTGACACTAGGTTCCCCTTGCCTACCCCTATATAAGGGATACTATATGCAACTTGGAGAAATTATATTAATATTTTACATATTGTTTCAGAAACAATGAGACTGGTAATGCCTGGTTGCGTCGGCGATGTACGCAACATGCCGTTCGTACGTCTACTGCTGCTTATCACCGCTATGGGTTTATATTTGAGTATGGGTAAGTTGACTTTAATTTCGATTTAAATCCTCAAAATATATTCTTGTAAAATAGATTGAGAAAATATCTCTTTAATATATTCTCGATACAACGTGACATTGGCAAAGTTATTAGTGTTGAACGGGTATGTTCGAGACGCCAAAAAGAAACAGCACAACAGAACAGCAAATATAGTGAATTGGATTCTTCATTGTCCGTTCAAACAGAAGCATTAAATATTTGAGTGAAACAAGCTCTAAGTAGCATATTGTCTTGCTACATAGGAAAAAAGCTAATATTTTGAAGGTCATCGTGGAGAAAGGGCACAAACGTGCAGGTTGAAACGCGACGGTTTTGGGTTTGGTTTCCATTTGGGGGAATGAAATAATTAATAAAAAGAAGCAATGCGCGGCGTTGAGTTCCGCCGTTCAACATTCAACACAGTTCCAGAATTCGGCAAATGTCTTAATGGAAACAGAGTATATTAACACTAGGTTCATATTAAGACACACCAGGTTCCCTACACATATCCTGCCTGATACAGCGTGAAACTAAAAACATCGTTCTGTTTAATAGTATCATAACAAACCATAAATAAAAGCGAGAACAGAGCCTGGAAGAAGGAAACAAATAAACATTTAGATAATGACTGTTAAACAATTTTATAATTTTTAAAGTATTATTCTATAATTAGGAATGAAAAATACTTTTTAGAAAACGTATAAATATTTGAAAGTAGAGGAATTTGAACCCGCGCCTCTTGGATATCGTCCAAGCGCCCTTTACTAAGCCATACTTACTCATAGTTCTCATTAAACTACATCGAAATTCTTGTACGGTTGTTACAACTTATTTATGTTTGTAAGCATCTCTGTAGAAAGATTTCTACAAATTTCCGCTACCCAAAGGTAATTGAAAAGAATTATCATTTGGGAAGAGAATGCTATTTTTTATTAAATATTTTTATCATTTTTAAAGTGGTATTCCACACTTAGGAAAGAAAAATACTTTTTAGAAAACGTATAAAAATTTGAACGTAGCGGCATACCCGTAAGAATCCCGTACGAATACCGCTACTGGTCCGATACAGGTCAGACGGACTTGGACGGTTTCCAAGAGGCGCGGGTTCAAATCCCGCTACGTTCTATTTCTTATACGTTTTCTAAAAAGTATAATGTCTGTTAGAGTTATGAACGATTGTAGAAGAAGCTATCGAGGCCCAGGATGACTGTAGACGCTAAGGTTATGGGTTCGGTTCCCACTTCTGGGGATAAATTATTTTCATTTTGTCGAGTCTCGCTCTGGTAATAAGACAAAGCGCAGCATTGAGCACCGTAACATCACGAAATGTTTTGAAATTTGAGAATGTTTTAACATATACGTACATATAAGTGCCATGGTTCCCTCTGCCTATACTGCTATATGCGGGATACGGCGTGAGGTTAAAAAAACTTAGACAAACAAAAATTATAATTCATAATTAAAAATTTTATAACATATCCAAAACCACAAGTCACATAAAGCGTACGTTACTCAAATAAAATGTTATGTAAATTAAATTTCGCGAACCAACGTTTGTTATAACTTCTAACTAGCGGTTAACAGGGGTTAGCTTTTCAGTTTTCATGCCGTGTATAGTACGTGTACCTACGTATTTCGGCTAAAAGATTATAAAACAACATTAATTGGGTTTTTGGAACTTTGTTAAAGTTATAGCTTTTTCAACTTTCATTATACTATGTTATATATTTGAATTCAGTTTAACTATTGTTTAATTAAAACCTTTTTTTTTGGTTTGTTTAATTACAATCTTTGATTGTCCGTGCCCTTATTGTTACTGTATTTTTCTTAATTAAAAGGACTGGAAGAACCCTTCCAAAGGTCACTTTCGATGTTTTATAATACTATTCCACTCCTCTAATGTTAATATAGTTTTTCAAATTATTTTGTTTAATTGTTCATAATCCTTTCATTAAACAATGAAATATTTGTTTTAAGCTTCACAGCTTTACGCTGTATCCCGCACACTGTAGGGTAGGCAGAGGGAACCTAGTGTTAAGACATTCGGTTCCCCAATTTCTGCCGAATTCTGGAGGCAATGCGCGTTGAGTAGCGGAACTCAACGCCGCGCTTGTCCTCGACACTAGAGCGAAGAAATGGAAATATATTTTTTTAAGTAAATATTTCATCTCCTCGAGTGGGGATCGAACCCACAACCAGTCGGTTTTACAGTCACACTTTGTGCCCCTGCACCACGACTAGCCTCTTTAAGCTTCACGCAAGAAGTAATCTAGTATTAAGACACTTCGTTACCCACGCACCGCCCAATTTTCGAAATATTGCTTGTTAAGTGGCGGAAATCACGCCGCGCTTTATCTTTTTACCACAGCGACAAAAGTAAAATAATTCATTGCTCCAGTGGAAATCGAACCCACAAATGTTGCGTTTACAGACAGCTGGTGTGCCGCCGCTGCACCATGATAGCCTCTTCCCTACCAGTACAGCAAGTGGGTTGAAGGTTTGATTAAAACTATGACGATCACAGTCGTGGCGCAGGGGCACAGGTGTGTGATTTTTTTGCTCTGGTGTCGAGACATAACGCGGCGTTGAGTTCTGCCACTCAACACGCAATGCCTTCAGGAAATGGAATATCTTTACACTAGGTTCCTTTTACCTAACCTGCTGTGTAACACTACAGCTGATTTTATCAAAATTAAAGTAAGCACATTCTTGTGAGACTATACCATTTTCATTAAATGTTATTTTCTGTTTTGAACATGACGGATTTTAACATACTTATAATTTAAACTAAAAAAGCTAAAGATAATACCTATATAGATATATGATAAATGTTATCATTTCTATAAATAAGGTATTGTCAGTTAAATGTTAACAAACAAGTTACTTAAATAGTCGTAAATCCCCTAATGATGCACGTCAATGATATTAACTAATCACTCAACTTTGACACGGGATGTATAACATAGAACGGATTGTGGATTGGATCAAAATAAATTATTTCTAAATTCCGTATATAATTCCGTGATGGTATTGTGGCGTCACTGTATACCGGACGGTTATAGGCTCGATTCCCACTCAGGGGAATGAAATATTTAATAGTTTCATCGCTCTGGCTCTTTCCGCCACTCAACATGTAATGCCTCGAGTATTCAATGGGAAGTGGGCAATGGAAGTTTCTTAACACGAATTGAGTGCCTTAACCCTCTCACCTCTGCCTACTGTATTGTATGCGGGATAAAGCGTCAAGCTTAAAAAAAATCCTTAATTAAAATCATAGTTTTAAGCATAGAAATTTAAAACAAATAATATAATGATGAGAAAACAAATATACTCAAGCACCACGTCTGGCTGTAAACGCGACGGTTGTGGATTCGATTCCCACTCGAGGAAATGAACTGTTCATTTCCTCGCTCTGGTAACAAGACAAGGCGCGATGTTGAATTCCGCCACTCAACTCGTAATGTCTCGAGAATTTGAGGGAAAGCGCAATTGAGGAGTGTCTTAATACTAGGTTACTATATCGCTTCTCCTTTATGCGGGATACAGCCTGAAGCTAAAAATAAAAAATAAATAAAAATAAGGTACGTACGCTTTTAATATTACGCATTCTGTTACAGGGGCGTCAGTGTTCCAAGCGTTAGAGGGTCCATTGGAACGAGAAACTGAAAGGCAGCTGGGGGAGATCAAGACGGATTTTCTAAAATATCACCCTTGCGTCACAGGTTAGTGATAAATAAAATGCTTGTTTTTTCTGATACTATTTATTTCTCGGATAATAGATGAAAGTATATTTTTATGATGCATATTTTAAAGTATTCTTACTTTAGAATTTATGTCCGATAACTAAATTTTAAACGTATAGATTTTGTTAATTAACTACTTGGACTTTGTTTAGATAACGTCGATAACACCTGTAGAGGCAATGGCTTAAGCAGTTCATATCACTTAGATATAAATAAACATAAAACAATAATTGTGCCCAAGCAACTACCAGTTGCTTCTCATATCTAATGGACAGGTTATCGTATAACAAACACGAAAGAATCACCACGTCTATTGACAAAATGGGGTCAAATTCTAATGATTCTCTGTGATTGTGTAACTGAGCCAAAATGATGATACTTACTTTATACAGCAATATTCTTTGTATAAATTTATGAGTTTGATAAGTACATGCGTATAGTTTTCTTGTAGTCGCGTGATCTTATAAAGTGATCTTGCTTTAATTATTACAATAATTATTTACTGTTTTCTGTCTATCTATGTATGACAAACGATGTATCGCTATCTGCCACGCGACACGCGCTTGTAAAGAGTAAATATTAGCTCAAACTGTATATATGAGCATAATAATGTAAAAGAAATATAAACAATTTTAAATTTGAATAATTTATACAGATAAATATTATAAGCATATGAAATCTAATCTAATCTAGCTTCACGCTGTATCCCTAGCGGGGTAGTCAGAGAAAACTGAGCGCCAAACGCTACGATCCCTGCATACCTCTTTCGCCTCATCCGCTGTCATCAACCTCTATATAGATGCCCTTTGGAAGGTCCTCATACTTTTTACGTGACCTTCCTCCAGTATCTTCGATACTGTGTTTTTGAAGGTCAACTGAGGTCTCCCCCTACCTCTCTTACCGCTCACTTTTCCGTCATAAATCTTTTTTGCCATTCTATCATCACTCATTCGTTCGACGTGCCCAAACCAGTTGAGCACGTTTTTCTTCATTCTCACCGTGACCTCCTCGCAAGTACCTGCCATTCTGTGTATGTCTTCATTGCGGATTCGATCAGCTAGGCTGACTCCGTATATCCTACGAGATCGCATCTCCACGGTATTCATCTTTCTTTCATTCTTCTTCTGTAATACCTACGTTTCGCTGCCGTATAACAGCATCGGTACGAACACTGCATTGTGTTCAGCCAAACGCGCAGCTGTGCTGACGTTTCGCCGTCTCATCAATGCAGCTAAGGCTCCGTTAACCCTGTTACCGGCAGCAATACGCCTTTCCACATCCATATCGTGTCTTCCATCTCTAATGAGCATATGAAAATAATTTTAATAGCTCATACCTTTGTCTCAGAAATGATAATTTAAAAATATATATATTTAGACAAATTATTGTTGACAATTAATATTGTGATCTACACCTTGTCTCGCAAATTTAAAAAAAAAGTAAAATTTTGATCTCTGACTTTCTATAACATTTTTGCATACATGGGGTTAATGGTACCCAATGTACCAAATTTCAGCTGTATTTTTTACAATATGACCATTATTTTTATAGATATAACTAGCGACCCACTCGCGGCTTCGCCCGCATACCGATTACTTTAATTTTACATTTTCTCATAGCCTACAGCACTCCTGAAGAAAGCAGCTTTCATACAAAGAAAAAAAGGTAAATCAAGTATTGGTAAAAAAATGTATCAAAATTTAAAATAACAAAATGCAATGTAAAATCAGAAACTTACATAAATGATAAACAAGATACCGATGTAATGTTTTTTATACTTCCATGTGAAACCGGTTTTTTAATGAAATGTTCCCGAATGCTCTGTTTATTGAACCTACCTTAGGTCATAGTAAAAATTTGGTTTTACTATGTATTCCATTTCAAGATTTTTTTAATGCTTGACACTTAACAATTTAGATGTTTTAATCCTACTTAATATTATATATTTAATTTTTTATTTTATATTATAAATGTGAAACTTTATAAGAATGGACGTTTGTTTCACTTTTAGTTTACTAAACGGATTTAGATGAAACTTTACAATACTACAATATTATTATACACCCCAATACCACATAAATTATAATTTACGGCAATATTTTGTATTTATCTATAAGTTAACATTCAGTCTTTAACATATTATCAAAAATGAAAACAATAAAAAAAGCTTTTGTTCATTTAGCAATAAGAATTTTTTATAAAGTATAATTTAGAATCATTATCCTCATTGATTTACTTGATAGATTACGAATATTGACCTAATAACGAAACAATTTTAAAGATAAATTTTATCGAGTTACGAGTTGACTAAACAAAAGATTATAGTGCGATATAAATATTTTTAAATATATATAATAACGTCATATCATATTTAGATGATACATAAAAATATATATGTATAATGTTTAATTATTAAAAATTTCTCATTCTATCTTCCTACCATACAAAATATTAAAAATAATATTATTTATATATATCATAAAGAATCGAGCGCTCGAGTATGCGCAGGCGCATGTCTATCGATAAGTTAATACTCTTTACCAAGTACTGTCAACATCACAGTCTCCTGACGATCGTAGCTGCGAACGGCCACGTGTATAGAAATTTAACAGCATTTTCTTTCTTTATTAGTTAAACTAAAATGTATCAAGATGACATCGAAAGTTATTTTTAACACTAAAATTGAAGTTTTCGCGCTATTTTTCGAGCCTAATCATCCTAAACGCTTTTTTAAATACAGTTGACCAAAATTTCAGCCGTTCCGGTTCCTCGGTGCGGACTCATATTGTATAATAAATATTTGACGAAGATCGCTTTAATTCAATATATTCCATACTTAAAAACGATTTAATATGGTGTACAATTTTAAAAATTAACTATTTAATCTCAAAATCTGTGAACTTTAAATTTTTTGTCGTGTTAATAATTATTTTAAACAAAATGCCGGAAGAAAAGAAAATGGATAGACCCAGGTATCCTCGGATCCAGTCGTACGGGAGCATGAGTTCAGCAAGAAGTGACGATGACATGACGGTTCATAGTCAACTTTTCCCATATCCGAAAAAAATGATAGTCGAAAGGGAAATTTTGTATGAAGAAGAACATCCTCCGTTCCAGCCACTGTTTGCGACTAGCAAAATCTTTGGAAAAGCAAGATTTACTTGCCTTTTGGTTATGTATATACTGTTTTATGTGACGTATTTAGTGACTGGGGCTTTGGTTTTCTCAGCATTAGAGACTCCCTTGGAGAACCAAGTGTGGCTCGATGTGATACGTGCTAAACAAGATTTTTTGGCTAAATATCCCACTGTAGTTGGTAAGTGGATTTTTACTATAGCATCTTTTTTTCATGATTTTTTTCTCGTTAACCTACATCACTAATTCCTTCTTGTATGACTTAAATAGCACAGAGCGAAAGTATTATTATGAAAGTAACGTTTAAGTATATGGTTAAAAAATATTATTTTACTATCTTTATAAACTTTGATATTGTTATTAAATTTTAAATCAGTAGTATTACAAAACTATATAATGTAAAAGACCTATCATCAATTTACGCTTAAATTTTTAACAATCACTTTCGATTTATTATAAGCCTTTGCTGTACAAACTTAAAAGCCCTAAAGTCGAGCCGTCGGTCGAGTGAGTATAAACCAGTTAAATTACAGTGCAGTGACCTTAAACTTTTTAAAATTATGTAAATAAGCACAAAAAATAAGATAAGATAAATTTCTTTATAAGAAAAAAGAACTACATATATGAAAAAATGCAGTAGGTATAATTTCGACGTTTCTGACTAAGCGCTATGATTTTAAGTTCAAATCCTAGCCTAAGTAAAAATATTAAATACTTGTTATTAAGATTATATTTCGGCACACAGCTAATAATGAGTCTCGTTAAGAACATCAGTTACCGTTTAATTATATTATTTGACATTCATTTGTTATGAATCAGTGTTAGTTAAATGCTAATTAAAGTATCTAAGTGCAATTAAGTATCTTTAGTAGAAAATGAAAAAGTGACATATTGTTACTTAATTTTCTGTTGAGAGAGAAAGAAATAAGCAGAGACTTATAAATGGAAAAAATCGTATCAAAAAAGTACTTTAAACTCAATAGATCTGAACTGTTTTATTAGAAAATTATTAAGTAATCTGTTCGTGATCTCAATATCCACTTGAAATTTAAGTTAAGTATGTATCTATAATCTAAAGAAATCTTGAAATTTTCCATAAGTAGCAATATTATAATTTGGGTTATCAAAGTCGTGTCAAGTCTATATATATTATGGAATAATCTAGAAATAAGTTTCATGAAATTTTACTATAACCACTTTCATATATATAGATAATAAATATTACGGTCTAAGTTTGTATACATAAATACATTTTTTCCCGACTGCTAAGGAAGGGTTATGTTTTTCGCGCGTATCTTGTATGTATGTATTATTCCTTATTACCTCATATCTCCAGAACCGCTAAAGGGATTTACATAATTGAGGTATCGTTAGATTTGTATTAGCAGCCCAAGTGTTCTTAGATAGGTGACGTTAATAAAAAATAATCATGGCGGCTGTGGGACGCCATTGGACTTAGTGAAAAAAAATTTTTCGTTTCGAATACCACAATATGGATCTCAAATTGAAGAGCTTACTACGAGGATTTCAAAAAGGTATATCATGATTATGATTACCATAATGAATTCTAACAAAAAAGTGAAAAATAAAAAAATATTTGTAAAAATAAAAACCCCGACTGCATAAATCTGAAAAGAAAATAAACAAGTCCAATAGTTTATTAGGATTAACAGTCGGGACCTATAAGTAATTCTTCAATCAATAAAATCTTTACCAGGAATCTCGCATAATTTAAAGAGGTTCCGACTGTTAATCCTTATAAATTATTGGACTTGTTTATTTTCTTTTCAGTTTTATGCAGTCGGGGTTTTTGTTTTTACAAATATTTTTTTACTATGAAATATTATAAGACTTCTTTGGCTCTGCGTCACGTGGTTTTCGTTTTACCCTCGTGGGTAGATATTTTTCTGTGGTAACCGGCGTTTTTCAAAAATGACACATTACTTTTTTTACTAATAAAAAGTGTATTATAACTTACAAGATTATATCTTTGGAAGCAACCATATTTTAGACAAACTTTCAACCGTAATTTTACTCACTTGAGGGCTAATTTGCCAAAGCCCCGTTCTCAGTGATCAATTGCGCTCTACATTTTTTTTAGTTCGGTGGTATGAGTATTTGTTGGTATACTTTAGACTTTTAAAAATATATATAAAATTTAATAACTAGGTTACCTACTTACCAGAGCGAGAAAATGAAAAAAATTAATTCCCATGAGTGAGAAAAGATCCCACAACAGTCACGTTTACAGTCAGTCGCTGTGCCATTGGCCCCATGCTTAAGTAACCGCTAAACAATATATTCCATAAGAATAACAACTCTTAAGGGAATACAATTATTTGTTTTTATTACTTAATAGTTTTTATTAGTAATATTAATAACAGTTATTAGGGAACACCTTTTTTGAATAAATTTACTTTATTAATTGGTTAATTAAAATACATAATATAATTAATTTCTTTCTTTATGCTTTATCCATACGCATATGCTATTTTTTATCATTTTTTTACTTGCCCCGCTTTGATATCCAATCCACACTATTTAACTATGGCTTCAATGTACCTAGGTAATATATTTTTATACGCTTCATCCCTAGCGGGCTAGCAAGAGAGAACGTGTCGCCAAACGGTAAGTATGGTCAATTTAATACTGAAGTTTATATTATTTAATTATAATTTTATATATAAACTTACCTACAGTTTAGTCTTGTATTGTCATTACAATGTAGCTTCTTTAAAATTTTTTCCTAACTTAGAAAAAAAAGTATTCAAGTAGGTAGTCACCTCTTTTCTTCCTAAATCGGTTAAGTATACTGTCACTGTGATGTATCGAAGCAATATAGAGATTATATCTACTAACAGATAACAAGGAAATGCTCATTAGGATTTCCTGATATCCTTATTGAGTTTAAATTTTCAATTTATAAAATTAAGTTATTGTGTGCATGTATGTGCCTAGAAAAGACTCGTGTTACACCACCGTATTTATAAATTTACGTCATGTAGCTGACGGTACGGGGTGATTAGGAAAAGATCTGTGTTAGTCGCTAAACTTTGAGGGTCAGAGTAACCTGAAAAAGACCTGTATAAATCCGTGCTTAAGGTGGGACTGAGAAAAGACTCTTGTCAGACTCAATATGAGCGTAGGGGTGACTCGGAAAAGACTTGTTTTAAACCCTATCACGATAGGTACAGGTGACCGAGAAAAGACTCTGTTTGAGCGTAGAGGTGACTTAGGCTCCTATCATTTAAATGTTAAAACAATTCATCTAAATTGTATACATGTACTAAATAAAAATAAAAATTGTTTCCACAATTAGAGGTTGTGATCAGTGTAAATTAGAGGTTATGCCGCTCCCGGCGGCAGGTCTGAGCAGGCGCGAGGACGCTTGCCCGTCAGGAGAGGCCGTGTTAGCGTACTCGTGTAAAAGAGGGTAGATTTAGGTGAAAAAGATGATAAAAGCAGTGGAATTGTGTCAATCGGGGGCTATTGCTTGTCGGCAACGGCCCCTATTGGAAGGAAACTAGTGTGAAGTATTGTTATTAGGTGATACTGAAAGGAAGGCTGAAAGGTTTTATTTACAATCTGTAGTTTAAACTTTGATTGCCCCTATATTGTAAATGGATATTTTTTTATGTAAAAAAATATTTACATATGTGATGATAAATAAGGTACTTTTCTAGGTACAAAAATTCATAATTATTGAGGGCGGAAAGATAAAGGAGTGACCTAGTAAATACTTTAAATATATTGAATACTTTTGAAAATACTGATTATAACGTAGAAATAATTTATATTCCTTAGTCAGATTCTGCCATATTGGCGAATACAAAAAAAGTTAACTGGACCGCGAAATAAAAACGATTCAGGTGTGAGATCGACAATCCTTGTATTATTTGACGCAAATGGCGCTCGACCGAATAATGGAGAGCAGCAGTCCTTAGAGCACAAAAATAGAAATGTCAAAGAAATTAAAAGTAAAATGTTTTTTTTTTTTAATTTATTATTCAAATATTATTACTGGACTAGTTTTTTGAAAACGTATAAAAAAAATGATGTAGCAGAATTTGAACCTGCGCCTCTTGGAAACCGTTCAAGCGCCCTGACCACAACGTTCTCATCATGGGTACATCGAAATTCTTGTACATTTATTACGATTTATTTACAGTTAGCATCTCCATGGTGAGATTTGTACAAATCCGCTAAGTATAGATGATAATTTTAAATAATTCTCGCGTATCAGAATGTAAAATATTTTTGTTTCCTAAGTATGTAACAATAATAAAACTTTAAAATTTTTAAAATGATCTTAGAAAATATGTATTTATTGAGATAAAAATATGTCTTAACATTTGGCCACGTGACATTTTATTTTTAATTAAATTGATGAGACCTTACTTTATTACCGTAATATTATGTGACTGTTTTGACAACCCATCATATATATATAAAGAATTCCATATTATAACTAAAAAAGCAATATAAAATATAATACATTTGCTACAACGAAATCAAATTAATTGAAGGTATACATATATTCCAATTAGTCGAGCATAAAAAACTAGTTTGTATTATAAAGCAAGATTTTATTAAAACAGGTTGGATACCAATCTATACTTAAATCCAGATAGCTCTATAAGTGTCATAATTTATGTAAATCAGTCTATTTATTAAATTTAAAATGTCGTACCAGAAGCATATTAACAATCACCTGATTTGGGTAAAATAAAACAACGCTAAAGTTATTTTGTATAGTGTGTAACTGTGATCGCGACAGTTTGTGGGTTCAATTCCCACTCCAGGAAATGAAATACTTAATACTTTCATTTCTTCGCTCTGGCTATCGAGACGAAGCGCGGTGTTGAGTTCCACAACTCAACACGCAATGCCTCCAGAATTCGGCGAAAAGTGGGGAGCTGAGTGTCTTAACACTAGACTCCCTCTGTCTACCATGCTACATGCGAGATACAGCGTGAAGCTGACAAAAAATATATACCTCATTCTATAAGAAGTCGTCGTTGGGCAACGGCACAGCGCCTGACTGTAAATGCGATGGTTGCTAGTTCCATTCCCACTTGGAAAAAGAATATTTTAATTTTATCACTCCGGTAACAAGACAAAGCACGGTGTTGAGTTCCGCCACTCAATCTCGAAAATTGGGTAGAAAATGGGGAACGGAATCAGGTTTTCTTGGCCTATATGCAGGATACAGCGTAAAATTAAACAATATTTATGTGTTACTTTGTTACTGTTACTTCATTTATTATTGCAGATAATTGTTTTGCAATTTCAACGTGACTGAAAGATTTCTAGTGGGAGTTTATAATCTGCTGCAAGAAATTGAAGTGACCAGTCGTAGAATTTTCTTCTTTCAGTGTTTTTTAAAAATAATTGTAATATAATAATTATAATAGGACGTATGGCCATTTTATTATTTCTTGTTCCATGCAAGGAAAACACAACGAAAGCTCTTCTTATTGGATAGAATATTTCTGAAGATTTACCTTCAATTTAGGAAAAATTCGAATATGAAGGTGCAATTTTGTGATATTTGTAAGTCGCTGACATTATTATTGTATTGATATTCAATACAATATAAGAATATGAATAAAAAAAATCAATTTGAAAATAGTTTTTGTTAATTCATACAATGTATACAATTTCAATGTATTATATGTATTGACATTTTAGTAAATTCAATCGATTCCTATTATCACGATAGATAAAGCTCCTCTCACGCTTAATATAAAAAGTATTACAGTAAGATTTGGCGTACGATAAATAAATTTAACATAGATATATATGAGAAAAATTGTTTGTCGCAAGTAAGACTTACACGTGCAATATATTGGAATATTCCATAAAAGTTTACAATAACTTTCCATTTAATAATTAATAAATAATAGAAATCATGCAAAATTTGTTTATCTCGCCACACCCCCTGTACAGAGATAGGCCGACCTCGGTCTCTTATCAAACGATGCTTTATTACTTTGATAACGCTTATCAGTAATATATTACGAGATTATTTAACATGTAATTGCTCTACTGTGGCTATTCTGGAATCAATAGTTATAGGGTTGTATACCATATAGAATATTTATATTTATATTTATATTTAAAATGTCTGTTCCTCCAGTCTGCTTGACAAAGTACGGCGTTTTATTATTCTATAGACAATATCTCTCTTTGAAGGGAAATATCTTGAATGAAATTTGAATCCAAGATTGTTGTACCAGAAGTAATCCAAATCCAAAAATTGATGTAAAAAAAAAATTTTATTTGTGATAATTAATATTATTTGTGATATACATATCGCATAGTATGGATGTACTATATAAATTATAAAACCGCTTCTTCTTATTATAAAAACGCTCTTTCCCGCATAGAAGAGTAGATAGAGGGATCCAAGTACTAAGACACTCCGTGCTTAGTTCCTGTGCTGGGACACAGCGAAAAGGTAGAAAAGTATATATTTATTTTTATGATTTTTTTCCTTTAAAATTAAGCTATAGTGCTATGCCCTTTCAACTAAAAGTTCGTCGACTTGACCCAGCCGCTGCACTCAATCAATACTAATAACACAGACATAGCTTACACATTTATTTGGTACGTGTTCTGCACAAATAATTATAATACATTCATTTTGTTAGGCATTAGTTAAGTTTAAAAAAGATTATATTAATGCACTGCCGTCGCGACCTGGCGCAGTGGTACAGGGTTCGTCTGTGAATGGGACGGTGTTCGACTTCCACTCTGGGGAATTGTTATATTTAAGTTATGTTAATCTCTTCCAAGAAAGATGAAATAACAGGGATAGTGTGTTTCTGTCTTTTCGGAATAAAATAATAAATTCATCAATGAAGTAACTGTTTGTTTTAGCTTTATCTTGTATTCTGGATATATTGAAGTGGGGAACGGTGTGTCTTAACACTAGGTTCTCTCTGCCAACTAATTTGAATCTAGCCGTTTCGTTTACAATCTGTCACTATGCCGCTGCGCCATGTCGACTTTGCTAAATTCTGACTTGATATTTTAATATTTTTTTTTAACAGTCTGTCAGTAAACAGGTTATTGTTGTGTGGATGGATCTGTAATATTAATCTAGTTCTTATCAGTATATTTGAATAAAAAAAATAACATTTCTAATTTTAGATTACAAACCATTGATATTTCTTATACAGAATTTTTATTAGCAAACAACATTAAGCTTTAAAATACGACACCTTATATTATATTAAACATAAAAAGAAGATCATTTCCGATTATTCACATATGAATAAATTTCTCTGAATAAGGTTGGAAAACGCAAAAACACTAACATAAATCTACCTACATAATATTAAATATATAAATCGAATACGATTTTTGTAAATTATCTTATTACTAACAAGCTTATGAATATTGATAAAACAAGGTCATGGTGATCTCTTGTGGATGATCGCTGTGAGTTCGATTTCCACTTAGGGTAATCTTCGTTTCAAAACATTTTCTTTTCCCCACTGTACATAGTGTACATTGTCAATGAATAAATAAGAATATAAATAGATTCCCTAAATAAGATTTTTTTACTTATTTAGAAAACATATAAAAATTTAAACGTAGCGGGACTCGTACCTGCGCCTCCTGGAAACCGACCAGGCGCTCTGGCCACTGAGCTATACGTTTTAGTGGCCAGAGCGCCTGGTCGGTTTGCAGGAGGCGCGGGTTCGAGTCCCGCTACGTTTAAATTTTTATACGTTTTCTAAATAAGTATTTCTCTTTCCTAAGTGTGGAATAACACTTTAAAAATGTTTTAAAAAAAGTTTTTTTAGCTTTACGCTGTATCCCGCATAAAACAAGGTAGGCAGAGGGAATCTGGCGACCTAGTGTTAAGATACTCCGTTCCCATTAAGACACTTCCGTACCCCGTTCCACCGTATTCTGGAGGTATTGCATGTTGAGTGGCAGAGCTCAACTCTCGTTGCCATAACGAGGAAGATGAAAATATTAAATATTTCATTTACTCGAGTGGGAATCAAACCCACAACAACAGGACATTAATTAAATGAGGGGTAGAGTATTTATACATTACTAAGTACATTCAAATTAAATAAATTGTATGAGTAATTTGTGTATACATAAAGTAGCTTTAAATCTACATTGTAAACTTTTTGTTACTTATTTCTTACATATATGATTTTTCAACGTGCTTGTTGAAGAGGGAATTCCTTTTGAAGCATATACAAACTTCTATTAACCGTGTGACAGTAAACGTGGCGTTTCTGGGTTCGATTCCCACTCGGGGAAATTCATTATTTTTCGCTCAGGTAACAAGACAAAGCGCAGCGTTGAGATATTATACGTAACACGTAATGTGAAAATTGAGCCAAGCGTGGGGAACGGAGTGTCTTGGCACTAGGTCCCTCTGCCTACCCTGCAGAAATTGTGATTTTATCTAACTGAAAGAGACTATCTAACTAAAGATGCCAAAAAGTAAAATGTCAGAGTCAAAATATTATTAGAAAGAACGCTGAAAATCCATTTCTGATCATCGACATACACTTTTATTTAACTTTTAAGCTGGAATTGCCATATCAGTAGCTGTAGCTTAATATCAGTATTAAGTATAAAATTTTTATGGATTCTTTTGTGTTTAATAATGTATGTACTAACTGTATTTTAAAAAACTAAAAATCAATACATAAGCATAATTTATATTTTTATGTTTTGATATTTTTGTTTTCTTATTGTTTTATTATTCTTTTGTTAGTTATCATTAATTTTATAGTTCTTAATAGTTAATTAATTAGGAATGTTTTCTTACTTTTATGAGTTGATTTTGTAATATACGGTTTTTGTAATAAAATACTATAGGTATAATTTGAATGTTATTTTTTCATCAAGATTAATAATATATTGAAACATCTTATTCAAATTATCGTACGACTCTAAAAGTATAAATATTAAATAATGTAAGACGTCAAATAAGGATCTGCTAAACAAAGCGTGGCCACGCTTGCCTGCATTCAGCCAGCAGTGTACCTAGAGATATTTTGGAAGGGGAGCCTGGACTTTAGTTTTAAACAGATCTGAATTCTGGAGCGGGCACGGACCAACCGCCCCTATTCATAAGCCCATACTTTTAGTTCCTCCAATCCACACTGTTTTCGAAAATTTGGGCGTAATCGAGGCGTAAAGTACGGAGAGTTTTAACACTATATTCCTTTTTGCCGACCTTTCCATAAGTGGAAGTAATTTCAATATAATTAAAAAACGAAATGTATATCATAGATATTTCATGAAATGCTTTAGTAAATTTAACGTCAGTAATACCATCTGCGGACGGACGCTCTGTACACAGTTTGCAGAGCACTTAAATTGATAGTGCTAGTGCTACCTACTATTGAAAATGTAAAATACGTTTGCGATATCGTTCTATTTATTATTATATTAATAAAGTGAAAAGTGAAATTATAATAATTTTGTCGTATCATTGTGGATATACAAAATATTTAACATAGAATATATAAATTCGTAAAAATAATTATTTTCTTG
Organism: Heliconius himera; assembly: GCA_021202915.1. Lineage (NCBI taxonomy): Eukaryota > Metazoa > Arthropoda > Insecta > Lepidoptera > Nymphalidae > Heliconius > Heliconius himera. The sequence continues at coordinate 94,654 of JAJHJA010000119.1, forward strand.
CGTAAATGAAATAAGAGGTAGTATTTTTTTTTTAAATTTAACAAACTTCATAGTATCTTTATACCGTAAATATCCGTACCTATATTAAACATTTCCTCTCTAGAATTGCGTGGATAGCCATATCTCAACAATTACTATTCTTATTTTGATAAAACTCAGAAAACAACATAAACTGTTTTCTAATTTGATATATGACTGTTTTGAATCATAAAGAATGATCGCAATAGTTTTAGTTTTGAAATAAAAATGTGAACAATGATAAATACACTTACAAAATTTAGCACCCGCACTTAGAAACTTATTGAAATATTTTATTTATTACACTTTAATTTATTATTCAGTTTAAATCTCGTTTTGCATAGACTCTAGATGTTTTTTCATATTTTTGTAAATATAGCATTCTAATTTCTTACAAATCAAATAATTTTCCGAACTTTGGCTTAACCTACAAAAATTGAGAATTTTAAGATTTAACCTTGATATTACATAATAATATTCATCCGTTCTAAGGCCATCAAGTTACTACTTAATAGCCAGCAGCGTAACCGGTTCTACTCACGCCGCGCCGTGAGATCACCGTGGATGATATGTGAAAGAACATGCTTTATAAAAAAAAATATACACAGTAGTGTATAACTTTATGTTATAGAGCATGTTTTTTTTTACTTATGTAGAAAACGTATAAAAATTTGAACGTAGCGGGACTTGAACCCGCGCCTCCTGGAAACCGACCAGGCGCTCTGACCAATGAGCTCAGTGGTCTATTCTAAGTGTGGAACACTTTAAAAATGTTTAAAATGTTTTTTTTGCTTATTTGACAAAATAATTCATTTTATGACAAATTAAATAGTGGTCAACAAGGATATATAATTAAGAAAAAAATGAAATAGAACATGTTATAGGCTAAAGTTGTATTATTTATTTGTAGAATTAAATTTAATAAAATAAAAAAATCTTAATAGTAAGACTATGGAAACGAAGTTGCGGATTTCAACTAGTTTACATATATACAAAGTGTTATAGGATCTTCCTTAAGTGTGAGTAAGAGATTTTATAAAATATCGTGTAAGCATACCAGCAGTAAAATATATTCATATTTCCGTATTTTTAAAAAAAATATTCAAATGAGATTTTTTCAAAATCGGTCGTTGACTTTTTTATTTATATCGCTAAACATTAAATGTATATATAGATAATACAATTTTAAATCCCGATTTCTTATGTGTTGAATATTCCTTTCCCTAATTTTTCTTCCTTTTTAGAGTTCCGTTTCCAAAGGGTAAAACGGGACCCTACTAAGATTCCGCCCCGTATGTCCGTCCATCTGTCACCAGGCTGTATGTATCTCATGAACCGATAGTTACACGAAATTTTCGGCCGGTTTTTCCTTTCTTAATCTACCGCAGTCTAAGAACGAGACAAAAAGACCTAGTCTCTAACTTTAAAAAAAAAAGCCTATCCGTTCTTTAAATAATATAAAATTTTAATGTTACAACTTACTTGAGTATTACGTAAAGTTTTTATTATGTTATTGTAAGGTCATTTTTATAAAATTCAAAAACTTGCTCTCAATGTAGTTAACTTAAAACAAACCAAACTTGTTTTTAAACATTTCGAACGTCAATTGTACGAAGGTTTTTTAAAACGACTCTAAAACCTCAACAAAAAAATCATAAAGACATATTTTTTTTACATTTCTAACGCGCTTATATTCGATCAACTTGTAACTATGTAATAAAAATCTAAAAACTGAATTTAAACCACCTCTTATAATAATTGTATTATTGTCAAACTTATTAGCAATTTTAGCTTAGGCGACATTATAATAATATGGTATCTTCGAATTGGTCTGATGATAGAGCCAGAGCCTTGAATAGTAGAACTCTTCATAGGTTACTAGTAGCACTCAAGCTTAAGCTCATGTAATATACAGTTCCGAGCGTATTATTTAGCACTTATAGCACTTGGTTTAAGAAAGCGTGTTTACCTTTTGGAAATACCATTAACACCACAAGGAGCCGTCGTGGCGCAGGGGCAGGGGCGTGCGACAGTTATGGATTGGATTCCCTACCGGGGAATGACATATTCAATCTTTTCATTGCCTCTGGTAACATAGCAAAGCTCGACGTAGAGTTCCGCTACATGCAATGCCTCATGAATTCGGCAAAAAGTGGGAAACGGAAGTGGGAACACAGTGGCTTAACTTTAGGTTGTCGGGATCCCTCTGTCTACCCTGTTTTATGCGGGATAAAGCGTGAAGTTAAAATATATGAATAAATTTATATTAAAATGTATAAAACATATTTAAATTCATTACAAATATTTCATTACATTCATTTAAAATAGAAGTGTTTAACATAACTTGTAAACATAATAGTTATTTTATGTCTTTTTACAATCAAAATCTTATCTTAGTCGTTCATATATTAACAATATATGAATTATGCAACGACTAACCGTGAGAAATCTATAAGTTATATTTAAAAAAGATATAAATATTATTGAATTTATACCTCATTTTTAGGGTTCTGTTCTTTTTAAGGAAAAAAGGAACCCTTACAAGATCACTTTGTTGTCCGTCTGTCTGTCTGTCTGTCAAGAGCCTTTATCTCAATGCTTGGAGATATCAATTTGATATTCAAACTATATACTTAGATCTACGGCTACATGATTTTCTGAAAAAAAATCTTAAAAAAAGATATGGCCGTTGTTTATATGGTAAAAAAACGCGTATTTCGATACTATAAAAAGAATCAAAATTAATAGGCTACTTACGGTTAACGCAGCAGATGACAGCTACTACTACTACTACAGCTACTAGTACTAATTAAGGAAAAAAACGATATATATTTGTGGTCCAATCCTAAAAAAGTAATAGCTTTAAATGGGGGGCAAAATTTGGTATTAAAGCCGCTAATTCAAGTTCAGACGAGAGGGCTCTGGCTAAGCTAAGCCTAAATTTCAGAAAAATCTCGAGACCTCCAATTTTTGTTCGGAACCCTCGGTGAGCGAACCCGACTCATGCTTGTCCAGTTTTTTTTGCCTTCACTCAATTCCCTGCATATAGCAGGGTAGGCAACGGGGACCCGGGAACCTGCTGTCAAGATACTCCACTTATTCGTTCCCCACTAACACTCTGTAACTGATTTCCAGAATACCTTTAAAGATATTATTTAATGAATATTATTAAAGATATTAAAGATATTATTTAATAATATATGCTTTGACTCGTGACGTGTCAAGTGGTTAAAACTTTTAATCGTTGTGATCGTGAGTAATCCAAAATCTTTTAGAGATTCAGAGATAACAGTGTTAAGAAAGTCAAATTCGCAATGAGTTTTATGTAATGCCATCAGAAGGTTATTTAAAATTTCTAAACAAAATAAATAAATAAATATGTATCATAATTTTCCTGTTATATATATATATATATATATATATATACAATAAAAGTAATAATATTAAGGTCACATCATACATCGTTATGATTTACATCTCTATAGTGTATAATAATTTCATAATTAATTAATAATTTGTGTAGATACGTAGAGCGTCATTTGCTTTTAATGTGAATGTGAGATAGCTTTTGACCTAGGTCAAAACTATATTGTGACGTAACTTAGAATTCTAGTGCATACATCCTTAGTAATAAATATTGTTATTATGCACATACTAAGGTACTGTATAACTCATAAACATACATACTTTTAGACGCGTATAAAAATTTTAACATAGCAGAAATCGAACCCGCAGCACTTATGGTACGCGCACTGACCTCAAATTTTCCGCTTTATTCAGGAAGGTGTGAATTATGTTTGAGAATATGACTGTATTCCAAATTAATAACAATACTAACTGTATTATTAGTGAATATACAATTAATATACATTTTAGAAATCATAAAAAAATCAAAATGCAGTCTACTTCTGATATTTTTTTGTAGAAATACATATTTACCTCATATTCACATAATATGGAAAGAATATCTTATTCATTAGCATGTACAATTTGCTACACACTGTATATAGCGGGGTAGGAAAAGGGAACCTAGTATTAAGACACTCCATGCACCTTCATCCTCCTTTTTCTAAATATTGTGTATTGAGTGGCGGTACAAAACACCGCACTTTATCGCCTCGTTTGTTTAATGTTTTCAAAGCTAGGAAATATAATTAGTTTATTCCTCTGAGTGGAAATCGAACCCACAACGTGGCGTTTACAGTCAGATGTTTCATTGCGTCACGATTGCATCAATTACATCAAATAATGATAATTTAAAATAAACAATGCCTTGAGCAGTGATCGAACAAATTATTCATACATTTTAAATGTATACTACTCAGGAAAATAATTATATTTAAATTATTTTTATTTCTCTTGTCTGGTAGGCAAAGGATGGCACTGAGATTCGCCAGTCAACACGCAATGTCTCAAAAATTGGAAACATTCATAATAGATCCACTCAATTTATCAAAACGTATCATTGATTTTACTTTAAAATGACGTTAATAAAGTAATTAAATGGATATATATTTAAACGATTATTTAATGCTTATGTGACCTTTTGTTATTTTATTGCTTTACAGCAAGACGTTGCTTCATAGTTTCTGTAAGAGATAACACTATATATCCTTGAAACCGTTGAAGTACGTCCATGAACTTGTCTATATATTGACAGAATAGTTTTAAATTATAATAGTTAATTAGTTTAAATGGAATTCTTAAAGGTGGTCCAAAGATGAGACTGATCAATGCTAAAGAAAAAAATGATATCTAGCTGCGCCAAGAGACGAAAATACTTAGAATTCTAAGTGAGTTCACCGTGCAGGTGACCTAGACTAACCTAGGACCCAGGTGTAAGTTTAAGCTGCCCATTTTGAAATGCGCATTTATCAAAAGATATATATATATATATATAAATATATATATATATATATATATATATATATATATATATATATATATATATATATATATATATTATTTTATTTTACTTACACTATGTATCCCGTACATAGCAGAGTAGGCAGAGAGATCCTGAGAACCTAGTGTTACGATACTTCGTTCCCATTAAGACATTTCCGCTCCCGATCCCGTTAAAATGGATTATGGATAAAATATATTTTAAAATGGAAAAAATGAGTCTGACATATAATTTCTCTATATTCCTATGGGAACGGGGAAAAACAGTAGGTACTGTCCATTTTACGTTTTAAAGTCCGCACAAACAAAGTTATGGGTGAACGCTAATTTATTGTGATAAAATTATTCCTATTCCTATTATTAGTTTCCTAATATAGGAACATTTAAAGATTATTTACTAAAAAAAATTAAATCAGCTTCACGCTGTATCCCGCACACAGCAGGATAGGCATATGGAACCTAGTGTTAAAACACTCCTTCCCCACTTTTTCCAGAGATAAGAAATGGAAATATAAATTTAAGTAAATATTTCATCTCCTAGAGTGGGGATCGAACCCACAACCAGTCAGTTTTACAGTCACACTTCGTGCGGCTGCGCCACGACTGGCCTGGCTATTTACTAAGAGATCCATAATTTGATTTTCTCAAGTTTGCGTGAATGCATATGGACCATTAGTGGTCATTTTAGTACATAATATGTCTTAGTGAACATGATAGCTTCAATATTTATTAAATTTTCTTGACAGAACAAGTTACATAATGGAACAGTATTGGGTTTAATGCTAGTTTCACCACTGAGTCTTTGATAATCTTATCTGCTAGATAGCATACAAGTTTTGGTTTCACAGAAGAAGTGTCAGTTAAGGCTAAATCCGTCGGTTCAAGTTATATGGTCGTTATCTGACAGTTTTAGATGTTTTGCGTAGATTGTAGTCGACGTTGTATTATATGTATAAATATAAACATAAAATATTTGACTTTTTAGAAGAACTTCGAGAATGAAATAAAAACACTTTTGTAGCAAATAGTAAGTAAGTAAAGTAGCTCTAACACAAAATATCAAAAAACGTTAATTTTTTTTGCAAAACACATGCGACATTCGACACATGCGTTTCGTTTCTACAAATATATTTGTAATTTAAAAATATACCAAATCATATGAATTGTTACATTTTATTTTTAGAAGAATTATACTCAAGTATACTCACGCTGTATCCCGCACACAGCAGGGTAGGCAGAGGGAACCTAGTGTTAAGACACTCCGTTCCCCACTTTCTGCCGATTTCTAGAGGCATTGCGTGTTGAGTGGCAGAACTCAACGCCGCGCTTAACCTCGACACCAGAGCGAAGAAATGGAAATATAAATTTAAGTAAATATTTCATCTCCTCGAGTGGGGATCGAACCCACAATCAGTCGGTTTTACAGTCACACCTCGTGCCACTGCGCCACCACTGGTCTCTATAGGTATTATAATATACCTAAACTAAACTGAAAAGCTTGTTCGATGAAACATGCTAATTTCAGGAATTACTGCTTCAAATTGAAGAAATATATTTGTGTAGGATCGTCCGTTTAATTCATTTAAGGAAGGCGAAGCCTTCGAGTATATTAAGTCACATAGTCGTAAGCACACAATCGTTCCGACGTAACCTACTGTACCTGAGTTGCGAAATACTTTCACCACAGCATAACTTACTTTTATTTCCATTTCACCACCCAAGTGAAGCCGCAGCTTGTGTTAAGTATAACAAACAATATTATCAAATAAATTATAACTTACAATTTGACCTTAAATTTCAATAGATATATCTTCTAATTTGATACATGTTGCCAACAGCAACGACTACAATTAGTTAGAAGTAAGCCGCTTACCCAGACATATTCTATTGAAACCGAAACGCTTTTGAATATGGCAAATTTTCCTCACATATAATCTGCTTATGATATGGATATAGGAGTATAATTTCAAATGTGTTCTGTGAAGTAGTTAAAACAAAAGAAATAGTAACGAAGATTTTCTTATTTAAATCTCAATATTATTATTTTATAGCTTCACGCTGTATCCCGCATATAGATTACAAAAGAGACAAAGGGTACCTAGTGTTGTTTCACGTCGTTCGCAACGCACTGCCTAACATCAGAGACATTGAATGGCAGAAAACAACGCGGCGCCGCGCTTTTTCTACCACTCCTGGCAAATGACAATAAATTAAACATCAGTATTTACCCAATCCAGAATCGAACCCGCAACGGTCGCGTTTACAATCAGACGCTGACACTACACCGCGAAGTCTTATTGTCCCAGAAAATAGCAAAACAAAGGAAATTCATTAAGATAAAATACGTGAAATTAAAGTAATTGATATAGATTTCACATATAGATATATTGAATTGAGTAGAATTTATATAGATTTCATACATAGATAAAGTTGTTGCATTTGGTTTTTATGGAATATCTACACATACAAAAAAGCTTTAGATAAAGAACCTGCTTAAAAAATTCTTTATACTAAAAATTTATATTTTGTATAAGGACTCTTTCAGAAGAAACTTTTATTTCTTATACTGTTAAAGATAAATACATCTTAAAACAAATACATATATAGCCTTATTATGTACGCCAAACAATATTCGTTTGTTTTATCTATAACGTAATCCAATTAAAACTTTTGCAATATTCTTTCATTCTGTTATAAAAGAAGTTAAATATTTTAAAAATTAGAATAACATACATTTCACAATAACAAAATAGCTTGGAAACCAAAACTTTTGGAAATTAGGTATACCTTTAAAAGGAAAAATCTAACTAAAAGCGATTCCTTCGGGACAAATATACGATATATTATGTATCCTAGTGTTCCGCTAGCAGCCTTACTTGATGCTACTTCCCAAGAAGTCCTGTAAAATTTAAATGAGTCCCGGCTATTATCCATCTACTACCTTATGCAAAATATTTGGCTTGTTTATTTATATGTATGTGTATTTATATGTATCGATTATAAAAATATTTCAATGGCCAAATGGTAATCGGATTAGTTCCAAAATAACGCAATATTTGCAAAAGTTATTTTTTATTAATCACGATAATAATTCTTATGCTAATAAGTCATAGTGAGGCCAGTGGTGGCGCAGTGGCACGAGGTGTGACTGTAAAACCGACTGGTTGTGGGTTCGATCCCCACTCGAGGAGATGAAATATTTACTTAAATTTATATTTCCATTTCTTCGCTCTGGTATCGAGGTTAAGCGCGGCGTTGAGTTCTGCCACTCAACACGCAATGCCTCCAGAAATCGGCAGAAAGTGGGGAACGGAGTGTCTTAACACTAGGTTCCCTCTGCCTACCCTGCTGTGTGCGGGATACAGCGTGAAGCTGATTTTTTTTTTTTTTTTTAATAAGTCATTCATCATACTGGCTCCAGTCGTGGCGCAGAGGCACAAGCGTGTGACTAATTGACTCGAGGGAATGATATATTTAATATCTTCATTTTAACAAAATGAGGAACTGAAGTATCTTAATGAGAACGGAGTGTCTTAACACTAGGTTCCCAGGTTCTCTCTGCCTACTCTGCATTGTGCAGGATAGAGCATGAAGCTAAGAACATTACACGAAATTAATTATGAATAAAATTGTTTTTGACATAATTTGATTTCAATAATGATGTGATTTCACATTTATGTGGATTTTTGTGGGGTGATTTTTTTCAATTTTATATATTTGTTTTTACTTAAGATTTCTTATGCAGGTTCAATGAAATTGTCGGATTCTAAAAATATTCTAGAAATTGATCATTGTTACTTATCAATAAAGGACAGAAAAATTTAACATCTTATATCTTGAAAATTTTAAATTAATAGATGTTTCTCCACACCATACTATCTCAAAATTTAGCAATAGAAAACATAGCTTAACATGACAAAACATAACATGACTAAATTTCAAATATTACTTTGTCGTCTTGATTTAACCTATAATGAAGTGCGTTTTAAATGCTACCGTTGCGGAAAGGTTCACGCGAAAATCTAACCTGGTGTCCCGTAGTACGCGAGCTTTATGTGAATGTCTTTTAAGTGACAAACACTTTGCGTTCCTTGACGATGGCACAGAGGCATATTTGTGTGGCTGTAACGCGACGGGTTTGTGGGTTCGATCCCCACTAGAAGTAATTAATTACCATTTATTAATATTTTCATTTCTTCACACTGGTTACAAGGTAAAGAGTGGCGATGAGTTCCGCAACTCAACACGCATTGCCTCAAAAATTAGGCGAAAAGTGGGGAGTTGAGTTTCTTAATATTAGGTCCCCTCTACTAACCCTGCTACATGTGATGCTTATAATCACATGCTTGTTCCACTGCGCCACGACGGCCTCATTATGTATTTCTTCACGATTTGAAATTATTTTATCTATATAAGATTACTTATTCAAATAGTTTTGCACTACAGATTGAACTGGTTTGCCCTGATTTTGTGTTACTATTATATGTCATTTCTATATAAAAAAATAATTACGAGTTCAAATCCCACTCATAAAAAAAAAGTTATAGGGACATTTCTTAAGAAAAAGTATCTTAAGAAAAAGTATGCAACGCAAAATTACTTGTCGCATATACCTTTATAAGACTAAGCATAATTTTGAGGTACAAGGAAGACAACAAATAGTTAGTAAATCATCCCTTCGTTATACAATACGTCTATAAAATATAAATATTGACGCTAGGTCGCTTGGAAAACCGTCATATTGTACTGATATGTATAACTATTGCTTTCTTATCAACACAATGTATCCATTAGACACACGTTATCTATCGATCTTAATAGAACTATCAGGGCTCAGGAGCAACGGCCAGCCTTAGCTCACAGCTTTAATTTTAAAAAGTGCTTGTAAATATAATCGTACAAAATCCCTACAAATATTTCTAAGCCATATTGTGCACATTCACATGGGGGAAATGATTATTTTTATTTTCTCGCTTTATGGTACCAATACATAGTACTGCCACTCAACACGCAATGTCTTGAAAATTGGTGGTGCGTGAAACAGAGTGTCTTAACACTAGGTTCCATCTGCCTACGCTAATATTTGTGGGATACAAGGTGAAACTAAAAAAAAGATCTTTTCTACTACCTGTTTCCTACACAAGATTTGTGAAATATGTATATATATAAAAATAGTTTTAATAATAGTTTGTTTTTATATAATTGATACCCATATTATATATACTACTATTATTCTCAAAATGCACGGCCTGCAAAGTGATGAGTAATAAATTCCCCAGAAAAGCTTCCACTCCAGGACAATGTTCTAACGAAACTCAGAATCTCATATATTATTTAGTTAAAACCGGACCTGTAGCTTCCATGCACGTCTTCAAAAAAAAATAAAAAATCAGCTTCACGCTGTATCCCGCACACAGCAGGGTAGGCAGAGGGAATCTAGTGTTAAGACACTCCGTTCCCCACTTTCTGCCGAATTCTGGAGGCACTGCGTGTTGAGTGGCAGGACTCAACGTCGCGCTTAACCTCGATACCAGAGTGAAGAAATGGAAATATAAATTTAAGTAAATATTTCATCTCCTCGAGCGGGGATCGAACCCACAACCAGTCGGTTTTACAGTCACACCTCGTGCCACTGCGCCACGACCGGCCTCAAAAATTATTTAAAAGATTTATACTTAAAGTTTTATTAAAAACTTTGTTCTTATCTTTAAAAATGGTAAATTGTAGGTGTTACATGATCAGAATCGAACGTAATTAGTGAAAAAAAAAATTACGTTAGTGACTGCTGCAAATATTGTTTTTTTGTTAATTTGAATCAAAAATTATTTATTTAGTGATAGCTGCTTATATTTTTTTCCCCAACTATACGAAAGTAAAAACTTTTGTGAATAAACAATCCGTTTTCCGCTGTCTACGTTAAAAGAGACATGGCACGTTAGATGAAGAAGCCGTGAACCACAAATCAAGAAGACCAGGGAAGAAAAACAAAAACATTTCATAATTAAATAGAAAATGTAATATACATAGTCATACATAAAAAGTAAAGTATATAAGAAGATAAATTAACATATAGGTACAACTTTAATTACAGCACACCTACATGTTTTACTGCTTTCGTTACAACATTCACTCTCAAAACTCATCTCGCTTGTTTTTATTCCATTTCATTTTACGTAATTGATTGGCTCAGTTTTGTCTTCAAACATTATTAATATTTTTTAATAAGAATATCTTATTTTATTTATTAACGTAATTTTTTTCCTAATATTTTTATTAGCTAAATAAAAATAACAAAAGTGTACATATGAAAGGAAAACAGATTATTTTATAACATAATAAAATATTGAGTAAAATTGGATTGGTGTATTGAATTAATTTTACAAATGGATATCAAAATACAATTGAATGATCTTGATAAATAAACTAAAAATAGACAGTGTCTGACAATAAAGTAATAGAGCGTGGGATTTACTTTATGAATATTCAATTAATTCAATATCTGTTACTGAAACGGCCATAGACAATAACGATTTATATAGTGTGTGATTCATTTCAATTATATTTGACGTTTCAAGGAATTTTAGGACATTAGAGACAGACTTTAAAATTTAAATAATGTTATAGAGGTATTGTTTTGCATTGTAAAAGGATAATTTAATATTATACTTTATATTTTTGTTATGGTAAAGGTAGCTCTCGTATTTTACTGGTAGACAAAAATCACCTAGAGATATATTAATTTATTCGGCTCATTCATTATTTGATAGATAAATAAATAATTTATTTCTTATTATGTTAATTTTAGAAATAAATGACTTGTTTTTTTTATGGCGTAGGACTTGGATGTCTAATATGTGCTATGTGCGGCGTGAAGTTAAAAAAAATATAAGAAAGGCAAGGTGCTCTGGTGCACTGCAAACGTGATGGTTGTGGGCTCAATCACTACATGAATGGATGGGAATGAATTGAATAGGACACTAGGACCTTCATATCTAACTCCTAAAACTGAAAAAGGAAATAATAATTGCAGTATACAAAAACTATATAATGTATATTATAGAAGAATACTTTTATAAAAGTCTAGATCCGCATAGTATGTAAAACGGTTTGCAATATTCTAGTAAGAGTGCGTTCGAAATATACATTAAAATATAAGTATTAGTATTTTTAACATTTTTAAAGTGTGGAATAACACTTACGAAAAAGAATACTTTTTAAAAACGTATAAAAATTTGCACATATGGCTTAGTGGTCCGAAGCGCTTGGACGATTTTTAAGAGGCGCGAGTTCAAATCCTGCAACGTTAAATTTTTTTCTAAAAAATTACCGATAAGTTTGTGTTAGATTATACCTTAAAAGTGTTTAAAATGTTTAATAAATAGTATTCTGTTTTGCCAAATGATAATTCTTAGTAGCAATACATATTAGTCAATTACAATTAGTCATTGGATAGCGAATCAATCTACCTACAGACTTGCTAACAACATAATATATAAGTTATAACAAGCACATAAATCGCGCGTCTGTTTTCTAAAATGTTAGTGATTTATTTCTAATATAATTATTATTACATTGCAAAATAAAATCTTAATAAGATATTTAATTTTCACGATTATTACACATTTTAAATGAAGTAGTCCGTGGTCACGGGTAGACTCAACCCTTAACCACGGAGTACCGCAAAGTGTTCGAAACGTCTGATTCCATTTCCAAATGGAGTGTATAATATTAAATTAATTAACCCGGTTAAATATTCTGACATCAGAAAAAGACAAAAACGAAAATTAAACAGGTTGTCTGTAAAGTCGGCTTATAAACAATAATTTTATGTGATAACGTCATGTCATGTTATGAATTGAAACTTCAATTACTATCACTGAAATATCTGTATTTTGTATAATTCAAATAAGGAACTGCTTTCTTTTTTTAATCGATAAATTAACATTTATTTACACTCGTTATTTAATTACAAGTACTGGATAGATGCAACACAAGCCGTACGGATAGTCCGATCTTGCCTCTCTATCGTTTGTTCCGCGCTCTCGCTTGCACGCTCGGCTCAGGTAGAACGTGACAATGAGTCTGAATTTTCGTGCTGCAGCCGGCGTTCATCGATTTATAACACGTCAAAACTTGAAATAGACCAATTTTATTGTTGTTTCTAGAAATAAACATAGCGAAGTATATGTATACATATTTTTTTTCTTAATTCATAGTTAATTGACAAGTAGCGTGTACATTAAGCGTTAACCGATAATGCTACGGTTCATAGCCTTTTAATTAATACTGTAAGTTGCCATAATTCAGTCTAACTAAACATATACTATAAAAGTTTTCACTATTAATCTAAATAACTCGTAAAACCCATTAAATTTTTCACATTTTATTTCACTATAGTTTGCTTGGTGGTTTAATTTTTATAATTACTTGTGACATAGGTTAATGCCTTCTGTCAACATCTCTTTTGGGCTTTTTTTAACCGATTTTATTTCAGTTTTCACTGTTGTATTATATTGTCTTGGACATTGGCTTAACTTTTCGTGTTTGTTTTATTACAATCGGTTAATTATAAAATGTTATACCATTTTAAATAATATTGTTCGACAAAATTGCTATATTATATAGCTTAGCTAGTTTTAATGAATTAACTGAAACTATACTTTTCAATATAGGTTTGTTAGACATCGATTTTAAAATGATATTATTATTGGAAACCGAAAGTAATCAGACTAGTAAATTAGTATTAATGTAGTTCAAGCGGGCGAAGCCTCGAGAAGGACGCTAACACGTCTATATATATATAAGTGAAAAACTAAGAACGAAGTAACAAGTCACTATATTCTATCTTTCTTTGTAAATACGACAATATTAGGCAAAATCCAAAATTCCTATTCCTTTTCTACCTCAAACGTTAATAAATAACATTAAGAGCGAGCTAGCGTCTCACCAATTATATATAACCTAAATAAATATAATATTTATAGAAACCCACTCTCTGACCGACCTCGCCTGAGAAAATCTAATCGCGTAAGCTCATTTTGTTGCGGCCGCAAACCACTTACATATATAATTTCTTTTTTTTTTAGTTTCACGCTGTATATAGCAGGATTGGCAGAGGCAACTTTGGAACCTAGCGTTAAGACACTCCGTTCCCTATTTAGACATTTCCATCCCCCACTTTCCGCCAAATTTTTGAGGCATTGCATGTTGAGTGGCAGAACTCAACGCCACGCTTACTGTCCCACGCTGCACACTTCGCCGTGATGACATCGGCGTTATTTACCTAAATCCCGCTGCGTTCAATTTTTTTAAAGTTTTCTAAGTGTATATAAAAATAAAAAAAATCAGCTTCACGCTGTATCCCGCACACAGCAGGACAGGCAGAGGGAACCTAGTGTTAAGACACTCCGTTCTCCACTTTCTGCCGATTTCTAGGAGGCATTGCGTGATGAGTAGCAGAACTCAACGCCGCGCTTAACCTCGGCACCAGAGCGAAGAAATGGAAATATAAATTTAAGTAAAATATTTCATCTCTTCGAGTAGGGATCGAACCCATAACCACTCGGTTTTACAGTCACATATATATTATATATATAGATATACAAAATATAGTATTGAAAGAAAATATATGAAAGTAATTCTCATATTACCAAAATTGCCTCAACAATTTGTTAAAGCCACAAGTCGCAACCCCTAGCGTAAATAAATATTATCTTTGAAGCTTATCCAAAGTTGTTTTAAGTTTCGTTGTTCAATTTTCTCGTTCGTGACGCCAATTTGCATAAATGAAAGTGCCCATCAATTTTCATGAGTTTATTAAATCTTTTAATATTTTAATAGAATGGACAATAAATAAGATTGTTGTTTAGTAAATTGCTATTAAATTAAAATATTAGCGTCGAGCTAAAATGGTTAAAAATAAAGAACTGAGTGACATATACATATATATATATATATATATATAAGTATCACTAAATGCTCTCTAATGGCACAATATTGAGACCGTCGTGGCGCAGCATCTGACTGAAGACGCGACGATTGTGAGTTGGATTCCCACTCGAAGGAATAAATTATTTAATATAATCCTTTCCCCACTCGGACGACGAGTCAATGCGCGATGTTGAGTTACGCCACTAAACACAGTTCAACCAGAATTCGGCGGAAAATGGAAGTGTTAACAGGAACGGAGTGTCTTAACACTAGGTTCCCAGGTTTTCTCTGTCTACCGCGGGATATAGCGTGAAGCTGAAAAAAAAATGCAATGGCTGTGTGTTGGAGCCTCATTTAGAAAATAATTATATTTAAATCATTTTCATTTTTCCACTGTGATAGACAAAATACGACTTTGAGTTCCATCATATAAAAAAAATATTTTCAAAATTTAAAAAGTATATTACAAAAAAAAGTATTTATAGCACACAAAGTTACTAATAAAATTATATCATTTGTGTTTTCCAGATGACGATCTAGAGACGCTACTCGATGAAGTAGTGCGTGCGAGTAACCGGGGAGTGTCCGCCTCTAAGAATGTAACGGGAGGACCTAATTGGAGTTTTGGACAATCATTGTTTTTCTCTTCTACCGTTGTTACTACTATTGGTAAGTTTACTTCATTATATTATACTAATAAAGGTCATAGCGTTAAGTTTCGTCACCCTCTCCCAATATCTAAAAAATACGGTGGAAAATAAGGAATGGGATGTCTTAAAACAAAGTTCCCTCTGCCTACCCTGCTGTTTGTGGGATACAGCGTGAAGTTATAAAATATTAACCATATTCTGAGACGATAGTTAGCGTTAAACTAACATTCAGTCTATAAAAATATTCAGAATCAAATATGGGCTTAAGAATAAAAAAAATGATTTAATGAAATCTAAATTAAAATTAAGTTTGCAATTATTGTATCTTTTCATAGGTTCACCCCAATAACTGAACACGAGGTTAATACTGTTTGTTACTAATTTCATTAGTTTTCATTAATTTTGCTATGCTACTTATACTCTAGGCTTATTAGTAGACTTAGTATTTCGGAGTATTTCCTGGAAAAATTCAAATTGTATTCTCTATTTTAAAAAGACCTGTTAGAACAACCTCCATTTCACACTTTTCGCCTTACTCTTGACACATTACGTGTTAAGTTGCGGAACTCAACGCCGTGCATTGACCAACCACCAGAACAAAAACATTGGGATCGATTTCACAATTGTCGAGCTTACAGTCAGTGTACCCCACTGCGCCACGACCGCCTCAATAGGATAAAGTACTGACCTTCTATTTAGAAAATGGAATAAAATAAACGATAGCGTCACCACTAATTGATTCAGGTTCCACTTTATATTCCCTATTTCTTTCTTTTGTTAGTTTACTATACGTGCGTGTCCCTAAGGACAGTCCGTCGTCAATCTTAATTAAGAGCTATTCGACTATTTTGGTGCTTTTTTTTTTTTATGGAAAAGGACAAGGCAAACGAGCGTTCGAGTCACCTGATGGTAAGTGATTACCGCCGCCCACGGCCCCGTGCAACACCAGAGGAGCTACAGGTGCGTTGCCGGCCTTTAAGGTGGAGAAAGACGCGCTTTTTGAAGGTACCCATGTCATATCGACCTGGAAACACTGCCGCGGGTAGGCCATTCCACAGTTCCGTGGTGCGTGGAAGGAAGTTCCTACGAAACCGCACAGTAGTGGATTGCCATGTATCCAGGTGGTATGGATGATATTTCAGCTTATGGCGTACTGTGCGGTTAGAAAATTCGGCGGCAGGTAACAGGTCAAACAGTTCTTCAGAACACTCCCCATGATAAATGCGATAGAGAACGCACAGCGAGGAAACGTCTCTACGCAAAGCCAAAGTATCAAGCCTTTCTCAGATTATTGGGTCCCCAATGACTCGAATGGCTCTACGTTGTATGCGATCAAATGGTTCAAGCTGATACTGGGGTGCACCAGCCCAGAGATGAGAACAGTACTCCATGTGAGGCCGAACCTGGGCCCTATATAGGGCCAAACGGTGTTTTGGCGTGAAGTACCGTCTCGCTCTGTTGATGACCCCCAGTTTCTTCGAGGCCAACTTGGCCTTGCTTTCCAAATGATCGCGATACTGGCAGTCACTCGAAACATTGAGGCCCAATATACTGATACTGGGCGCGGCTGTAAGGGGAATGTTCTGAAAGACTGGTGATACGATAAATGGGATTTTTTTTGTGGTTAACGCGCAAACTTGTGTCTTCAGGGGGTTAAACTGAACTAGGTTCCTTTCACCCCATGAGGAGACATTGTTGAGGGATGCCTCAACGGAAGACACAAGTTTATTTCGGCACTGTTCGGCGTTTTCCCGAGAAAGACTTGCTCGGCCGGAGTAAACAGCGTCCACCGTGCTATCATCTGCATAGCAATGAATGCTAGAATCCTCTAACATGTCATTGATATGCAGAAGAAACAGCGTAGGGGACAGCACGCAGCCTTGGGGAACGCCAGCATTCACGGGCATATGTTTAGAGCAAAAACCGTCGATAGCGACCTTGATGCTGCGCCCAGTGAGACAACTGGCGATCCACTTGCATAAATTCTCGGGAAGCCCATAGGATGGAAGTTTAGCCAGGAGCGCCTCATGCCACACTCGATCAAAGGCCTTCGCCATGTCCAAACTAACTGCCAGGCCCTCTCCCTTGCTTTCAATAGCCGCAGCCCAGCGATGGGTAAGGTAAACTAGAAGATCACCGGTTGAGCGACCATGGCGGAAGCCATATTGTCATTAATTGTGCTTAATATGTTGGTGCTTAATTTGTTTTATACTTTTTGTTTATGAGGCCGTTGGTGCAGCAACATAGACAGTTGTAGGTTCGATTCTCAATCCGTGGAATGATTCATTGTTTCGCTTTCGTAACAAGACAAAGCGCGTCTTGCGCGCCTAAGCATGGTAGGCAGAGGGAACCTGGAAACGTAGTGTTAAAATACTCTTTTCCCATGAAGACACTTTCGTTTCCCACTTCCCAGAACTCTAACGGCGTTGCGTGTTGAGTGTCGGAACTCAAGCGGTTACCAGAGCGAAGAAATGAAAATATTAAATATTTCATTTTCTTGAATGGGAATCGAAGCTACAACTTGTCGTGTCTGCAGTCGCAGCTTGTGTCCCCGCACCATGGCGAATGCTTTGTGAGGTTTAAATATTTTTGACAATGTCAGTTATAGTGTTTGAATGTACCTATTTACAAGCCATGGTTATGGGCTCGATTCCCATAAGTTATAATATTTATAATTAGTAGAATTTTGTTGGACCGGTCTGATTGGACTATTTTGGTGTTAGGTTTTGATACCCTACTAGTGATGTTTACGCTTTAAAACTTTTGCGTTTATATAACTAATAGTCATCTTACAGATGAAACTTACAAAGTTGACGTTTTAGATTAGGGGGGCACTAAGAGAGAATTTCCTGAAATTCCTTCGGGAACAGGTAAACCAGATTTTTCCATTTTACGTCTTAAAGTCCAACAAAGTCGCGGGGACGACTGGCAGGTATTTTATTAGGCCAGATCGCACTGGCCACTTTAAACGCAATTTTTTCCTCTTTGGTTAAGAATTCCAAATTCGAACTTATACAGCTATTTACACATGTTTTGTGTTTAGTTAACCATCATTAATCTGTATTTTCAAATTTTTT
This sequence comes from Heliconius himera, assembly GCA_021202915.1. Lineage (NCBI taxonomy): Eukaryota > Metazoa > Arthropoda > Insecta > Lepidoptera > Nymphalidae > Heliconius > Heliconius himera. The sequence continues at coordinate 113,234 of JAJHJA010000119.1, forward strand.
TTCTGTTTGCGTCACTCAGTTTACAAAATGGAAATATCGCGTTATTTATCAGTACGAGTTCTACAGTGACACTAGTACTGCAGAAACGGCTCGAAGGGTTAGTGATGCGTATGGCGGTCGTGTCGCAAAAGAAAAAAGTGTTTTTTTCGTTCAGGAAATTATAAGCTGCAGAACAAGCCCCGTGGGTGGACGGAGACCCAAGATGATAATGAAGAATTGAAGATCTTGTGGTAGCGGATCCATCGCAAACCACGTCCGAGTTAGCTGCAGACTGCGGTGTTAGTGATAAACAAAATTGGGAAACTTAAAAAGCTTGAAATGTGGTGGTGGGTGGTGGTAGAATTGAGTGAAGCAAACCGGCAAACGCGCGTTGACTGCTGCTTTATATTACTTAACTGCCATAATAATTATGGGTTTTTAAATCGAATTATTGTATAATACCTGTGATGAAAAGTATCTCTACGGTAATCGGAAGCACTCATCGCAATGATCCAGCCATGGCAAGTCAGCCAAATCTTGCGTCTAAGCCAAAATTGACCCAAAACAAGATACTTATAAGCGTTTGGTGGACTAGTGCTGGTAAACTGTATAAAACTGCAATGTGCGACTCATTGCAGTTTTCTCAAATCTGGCGAAACGATAGACGTCTATTGTCAGCAATTTCAAACCATTATGGAAAAACTAGCTGATAAACAACCAAGGCTGGTCAATCCTTCTACGCCACTGCTGCTTCACGTAAACGCTAGACCACACACTGCACAACAGTCGGCTACCAAGTTAGATGAGCTTCAATTCGAATGTCTAAGACATCCACCGTACTTCCCGGACCTTGTTCTACTAATTACCACTTTTTTCGAAATTTGGATAACTTCTTGCAAGGGAAAAAAACAATTCCGATGGGGCAGTCCAAACCGCCTTCAAATATTTTATTGATTTTCTTAGTAAAGGGATCAATGATCTACCTATAAGTAGCAAAAGTGGCTTGATAACAATGGTACTTACAATAAAAATGGTACATACATACATTGATTAAATATATATATATATTATAATAAAAAATATTCGACTTTTTTATTCCCATACTAAACGCCAATTTCATATATAAGGACCTAATATAGGTAATATTCGAATATAGCACGTACAAAGTTTCAATTATTACCCCAACGTCAACATCATCAGCATCTTTATCGTTTTTAATATTATGTTTTTTATTTTCTCGAGGCCAGTCGTGGTGCAGGGGCACAAGGTGTGACTGTAAAACCATCTGGTTGTGGGTTTAACCCCCACTCGGGGAGATGAAATATTTACTTAAATTTATATTTCCATTTCTTCGCTCTGGTGTCGAGGACAAGCGCGGCGTGGAGTTCTGCCACTCAACACTGGCATTCTCCAGAATTCGGCAGAAAGTGGGGAACGGAGTGTTTTAACACACTAGGTTCCCTCTGCCTACCCTGCAGTGTGCGGGATGATAAAGCTGATTTATTTTATTTTTATTTATTTTATTTTCCCCAGGCTATGGCCACGTGACACCTCTATCGAAGCCAGGAAAACTATTCTGCATGGTATACGCACTGCTCGGCATTCCTCTAACTCTAGTTCTATTGTCAGCACTGGTGGAACGCCTTTTGTTACCTGCCACAGCTCTTCTGAGGTCTCTTAATGCCGCGTTGGGACATTTGTACCGCCCGTTCACTATACGTTTGGTGCATCTTATGATTATTGGTAAGTAATTGAGTTTTTTTTTTCTTAAGGAAAATGTTATAGGAATAAGTTATATACAAATGAAATTAATTTATATTAAAGTAATAGTAGGTTAGGCACCTATACAGGGTGGACGTGTCAGCACCACATTAAATGAAACCACAGTTTTAACTACTCTATAAAAGCCTAATATAATTCAGAAAAAAATAAATTCCCAAAAATGAAAAAGTTTTTTTTTCAAACAAAATAAATAATAAAATAATCGGTTTAAAATAAAACGCCATTTGTCAAGAATATTATAAACACGCACACATACGCGCACACTAACCTGTCAAAGCGGCAACGTCGCACACGCTTCATTCAAGAAATCGAGTCATTCAGAAATCGAGTATGTAGCTAAACGCGGCGAAGTGATGTTAAATCAACGCAACACTTAGGAAAACACTTTACACACACTTTTATCATATTCTTTCTGTCCACTTATTATTTACTATGTTTTTAAATTCTCAAAGTGTCCCCCTTGCTTGTAAACACATAAATGGCATCTGCGTAACAAATTACGTCTTACTTTATTCAGTAGATCCCCGCGCGGCTAATTCTTTAATTTTTTCAAAAGCACGCTCAATTCTTTGCCGGAGCTCGTCTTCTGTGTGGACTTCTGACGCATATACTTCATTTTTTACTTGCCCCCACAAAAAAAAATCAAGCGGCGTGAGGTCCGGGGAACGGGCACTGGGCAGGCCACCACCGAGGTCCATACCTTCCGATCCATTGTTCTCCAAATATGCTCGCGAGCGTGTTTCTAGCAAGCACTCCAGAGTGTGCGGGTGCTCCATCTAACTGAAACCACATCTTACGATACACGTCTAGGGGGATCTGGTTAAGTTATAAAATTCTCATTACTATTTCCGCTAAGGGTAAAACATGTAAATGCTTAGATATATCAATTACTATTTGATTAAATCAAAAACTAATTTATTTTCTTTAAAAAAATAATTATTTTACCTCAAAATCTAAATATTAGTTTTCATTTAAGATTTAATAATTGTTTATAGTAACAATTACTAAAAGAAAAAATAATAAAATATTCATTTGAACTCTTTTGGCACTACTCTTTAGCTAAAAAGTTACAATTACAAGTCAAGTCAGTATTTTTTATTGTCTTTTTTCACATAATAGCTATGAATAAAAAATGTTATTATTATAAACAAAAAATAAAATAAAAAATAAATAATAAACAATATTTTTATTTATTTGTTTAATACATATGCTGCTATAGTCACTGCTTTAGCCCATAACTTTTTAGAGAGATTCTTGGCACACAGCATGAACCTTGCTGCATCTGTTAGAGTTCTTATATCCCTTTCCATAGATACTTCCTTCATTGGCTCAAAGATGTGATTTGTTGTGACAGACGGCATGTATTAACTCACAAGTTTTAATTAATTTTGTATCACTGCTATTAAAGGGCACACAGTGTGCTATAATACTTCTAACAACACCTGTCCACCACCAATGACACTGATTTCACTACCATCACCTAAAATTACTGATTTATTTGATACTGGTGTAAAAGTTGAAAATAAGTTTTTGTCATAACACATGTGCTCACTGTGCGCATCTTTATTCACTAACTATTTTGACTGTTTTATTTTTGTGGCACTACAAACGCATATTTTACTTTTCTCTTGTTAAACCAACACTCATTTTTGACATGTTTATAAAATTATTAGCATTTTTTCTCACTTTTGTTAACAAAATTATTACATTTTATGTCCACATTACATTCAGTCATTATCAATGACCTATTTTAGTACACTTAAAACATTTAATATTTCTTTTATGTGTAGCATTTCTTTTTTTGCAATAAATGCAGATGATGATGACACAATTCCACCTCGTAGTAGCATTATGGTTTGGAACTTTCATGCATTCCAATTTTTTTACTCAGTTTTATTACTGTGCTGTTTTCTTTCATCGTGATTGTTTTTTTGCTTGTTTTTTTATTCCTTCCCGGCAACTTAACCTCCAATACCAACGCCGACCGCGTGGCACGTGAAGTAACGCTGTTTTAATCTCGCCGGTATTTCTAATTTTCTATGATTGATGCAAACTTCTTAATTTTTTATTATTACGATATAGTCTAGGCCCATAAGCCTTTGTATTTATATGGTTTAGTAAATAACATTCAACTATAGTCCGACACAACTACTATTGTATATGAGAAGCACGCGTGGTAGAATTACGCAGAACGCATATTTTGATATATGCACATAGACACCCCCTCTCACGCCGCACCGATTCCTCGCTAGGGCTCGCGGTTGCGTCATTCGAAGGTTGGCCCTCTTTGTGCTTCGCGCCAGTGCTGCTATATCGTGCAGGAATGATTGCTTAATATAACACTATAATTCGTAATAAATGTAGATTATACTTTTTACGTATGATTTGATACTAAAATAATTAATAAAATTATCAATACTATTTACAAATAATTACTAAATAATAATTTATTTCATATTGAGTTTTCCTAGGTTCCCGTGTAACATTATAAGACTCGTTTATTACTAGTTATTTAATTTTTATACGATTTTCTATCAAAATAATTAAACGAATATAATTATTAATTAAAATGTTATAATAATAAAAAAAAATAAAAGTATGCTCGAGAAGTATTTTAAATAATGGCAACTATTACAATGTTTTTAATTATCTCAACTTAGCCGCGGAACGGCTAAGTTTTGTTGTATTTACATTATTTTGTTCGACTTTAGACATTGAGTGTTTTAATTTATTTGGATGTTGTTTAATATAAATTTTTATCATAAATCGGATTTCTAAACTCGTGATGAATGTGACATGTGATTACAGAGTATTTTTCTTAAATGTGTAACTATTGTGTGTCAGTATTTGAGTGTACTATCAAAACATACATTCTTTTAAGACATTTCAAACAAATGTTGAGTTTTTAATATTACTTATGATGTAAATATTAGTGGAAGTAAAAGGAAATTGCGTCGATGACGATGTTAAACTAATGCTAAATGTAAGTACCTATCTATCGTAGTTCAATATCGTTTTGTGTGTTAAAAATTTTGAGTATAATTTTGTGTGTGGTTCAATAAACGTGCATTATTTCGAAATAATTTCATATTAAAGTAAAAGAAATAAAGTAGCATTTTATTGAACAATTTTAATAAGAGCTTTGAACGTTGTTTAGATTTATTATAAAAAATAGGTAATTGCGTGACAAAGAACGAGAAATATCGTTCTTTCTCGTTCGGTTATATGTAGTATGAATGAAAAGTAGAAGATCGGCAACGCTTAGTAGTAGTTTTTGTAGTAGTACGTGTATGTGTGCGTCACACGAAATAAAGGCTTGGATAAAAATCGTGAAATGAAAAAAAAATCCTACGTCTAAACTGTTGAGGTACCTTGATTAATTTCTTTTGCTTTGTGTTTGAAATATTTTATCCTATATGCAATTTCAGTAAATGGAGCGCTGCCGCTTCCACCCTGTATAATTTGGGTTCCCAAATCTAACTAGTTTATACCTACACACAAACTTGAGGCCGCCATAACAAGTATAATGTAAAGGTGGCGTAGCCTTTACTCGGCTTGTATTTTTTTTTTATTTTAATTCTTATACTACAGACTTATGGTCCGTACCTTTTATTATTTTTATATTTCTTTTAATACTTTTTTTTCTGCAGCTATTACCTAGAACTAGACTTATGTTATTACATACATATATTTCTATATTAATACAATATCTCATTAAGACAGTCCAGTTATTCATTTCAGTTGCCACTTACTAACTTAATCTAAAGCTACATGCATAAAAATAAACATTCATTATATATAATCGGCTTGTATTTAAAAACACAATGTTTAAATATATTTTTGCAGTAACACTCCTAGTAGTATTCTTCCTACTGGTGCCTGCAGCGGCCTTCGACGCGATGGAGCCAGACTGGGACTACTTGGATTCGTTCTACTATTGCTTCATTTCCCTTACGACTATTGGCCTGGGAGACTATATACCAGGAGACTACCCGGGACAGCCTTACCGGGCTGCTTATAAAGTTGCTGCTACATGTAAGTATTCATTTTAGCATGCGCAGTTTATTTAGATTAAATCTAGAAATATTTAAATTTACGTGAAAAATTATTTATATGAAAAATGTCGTATTTTTGTCGTACTACGTTTCGAAATTTTAAAAAAAACATAACATATAATGAACATAGCTCTTATAAAGTGGAGTGTAGCCATATTACAATAAATTTTGCCTCTAATTTAATTTAATTATTTACTATTAATTTATTGTAAAATACAATTTGTTTCACTTTTCAGGCTACTTAATCGCTGGCCTGACCTTCCTGATGCTAACCCTCACCGTCTTCTACGATATTCCACAACTGAATTTGAGTACCGTATTTTCATCAATGAAACTCGACGAGGACCCTGAGAAAATGCGGCTAAGCGGCTCAGGAGTTATGGGACCAGGATATGGAATCGGTGGACTGGTTATGCGAGATGACTATCATCATGATCAACGACGCTCAGTTGTTCATATTAGACCTCACCTTGATGACAGCCCCAGCCCTGAGGACACTACGCCAGTTCACGCACGAGACATCCGAGTACATTAAACTGCTTTTAGTGATGAAAAATGCCCCAATTTAGTAAAAATTATGTTTTTATGACGTAGGTTTATTGAGTTTTGGCTTTATATTTGTTTTAATCGCGCTGTGTAGTTTTGTTGATTAAAAAAAATATATTATATTATTATTAAAAAATGTCTCAATTAAGTAGCTGTGTGTCTAATTAATGTTTACAGTGAACAAATATATGTTAGATGATATTTGTATTACAGATACGAAATATGTGTATTATTCGTATGTTTGCATAATACTTACATAATATTATTCTTCGTTGTATAAAATGAATGTTAGAGACACATAGAACTAAGTAAATATTTTAATGAAAATGTACTGGTGATTATTTAATTTTAAGTATTCATTTTTAAATCGTACAAAATCTTCTATGGCTTCGTTGGCAACCGTCCTTCACATATATCTATATTTAAAAATAATTCCTTCTAGCATTTTACTGCACAATCTTTCTGTTGAAGAAAACGAACTTAGTTCGCTAAAAAGACTGAGGAGGATTTAATTTTTTCTCACTTTTTTACGTCAAAACGTAAAATTTAAAGCTATAAACATTGTAATACGAATTTCATAAAATTTTATAAAAAAAAACAGACTGAAGATTGATCCCTTTTTAGTCTGTATTGTATACGTGAAAATATCAAAAACCATACCGATTGGTGGCATATCATAATATATTTATAATACATTTTATAAACAATTTACAAAAGGTTTCTTCGGTTATAATATATTGTCATTTACGACACTCGAATATCATGAACTTTCTTAGAATGTTCAATATTACAAAAGAATGTCCAGGATCATGCATCAGTAAAATTTTATTGACGACGAATCAGCCAAATAATGTAATGACACTCAGTTACATAAAAAAAACAGCCCAAACATTTAATCGGTCATACGAAATCTTTAAAAAGTTTCAGTATGTTTGTATTAAAAATAGATCTTAAAATTCTTTGCTAAAAAAATATTTTAATTTTATACTGTGGCTGTGACAAGCATAGCATGTACATAATTTCCAAAAAAAAAAAAATATTTCTCTTGACCTCATTAATTGAAATCTATGACAATATGTAGCTGACACAAAAGAAACTGCACACTATATCATTATTTTAATAGATAGACTGTATATCGCTACTTTTAGTAAAACTAAAGTAGAATAGACTACGTAGTACTAACCGTGACATTAGGCCTGATATATTTATGTAATTCTAACAATTTAAGAAAATTTATATATTTCCTGTTAAAATATAACTTATTAAATTGAAAGTTTAATTGATGTGAATTGTGAACATTATATACTTGTTATCCACTAAACAAATTATACCGCGTTATCATTAAATTCACGTTTATCCTAATCTTTAGCAATACACTTATACTTACAGGGAAAATTCCACTATAGATATATCTAAATATTGATAAATAATGAAATTATACCCTATATAATATTGAAAATGAACCTTAAATTAACTATTTAGCTGAATGTGTTGAATTAGTAGATAAGTAAAGCATATTGTGTAACATAAATAATATAAATCACTTTGTAGTAGCAAAATATTACTATTGAAATATAATAAATGCAAAGAATAGAAATTAAAACCTTTACATACTGTGAAAAACAAATCGCCTTAACTGGTAATTCGCATAAATAATATATTGTATTTGATGAAAATCTGAAATAAAGTAATAAAGGTGTTATTAGCATTTTATTTCTACTTAAATCCAATACTTTTCTCATTTTTAACTTCTATTAAATTATTTTAAAAAAATCATGTCATCAATCACTTGAATTTGGTTTAAAATGCACTTATAAATTTCAGCTTGACGCTGTATCCCGCACATAGCAGGGTAGGTAGAGGGAACCTAGTGTTAAGACACTCCTTTCCCCACTTTCTGCCGAATTCTGGAGGCATCGCGTGTTGAGTGGCAGAACTCAACACCGCGCTTTTGCCTCGGCACGAAATATAAATTTAAATAAATATTTCATCTCCTCGAGTGGGGATCGAACCCACAACCAGTCGGTTTTACAGTCACACTATGTGCGCCTGCGCCACGACTGGCCTCGCTTATAAATTTGATTTTTATTATAGTAACATATAATAGCACTACGTTGAATTTGGATGCAAACCAGTAGAAGGCCGTGCAGACGCTTACCTGCACATCGGCAATATAATTCATTATAAATTTCTAATGTTCTGCAACACCGAAAAATAAATGCTTGTGCTTATTATGTTGTATGCTTGGCTGCACACGGACTATAATATTGTCAATAAAGTACGTATTGTCAATAATATTGCGTGTGTGCGGCCGTTTTTCAATATTATTGTAGATTTTTAGAAATTCTGTTTTTGCCACGACAATATCGGGGATAGTACAAAAAATATTATCTCTATTTCGTTAGATTTTTTTGTAAATATCGAGAAGCTTTTTTAGCACACAATATGTTTAACTTTATCATGATATGCTTCAGTCCATGTATCCTATAGCTCTATATAAGTTACGCAATTTACATTGTTTTATTCGTTTATCTTGAATAAAAAGTAGAGCGTTCGCCTCTTTTGAAGTCTTTTTTTTTAACTAAAATATTGCAGCGCGCCCGCCCACTACAATATTATTTACAATAACCTATCTCCCCCCGATATTGTCGTTTGTTGTACAAAAACAGAATTTAGAAATCGACACGCAATGCCTCCAGAATACAATAGAAAATAGGGGAACGTGGCAAAAATATTGTTTTCAACGATATTAAACAGTGGTTACTGTTTAATATAATGGTGAAGAATGTTAGTCCCTTTATTAGGGTAATTAATTAAATTATATCCTTAGGTTGACCTCTGGCTACCCTGGCTGCAGCGTGCAGCATACATCGTAAAGCTAGTTTACCTAACAGATAAATTTGAAAAATTATAATTTCTTTGCAAATATCGAGCGGATTTTTAATGTACTATTTTTCTTGTTTATCCGGATATGCTTCAAGAGATTTATTCAATAGCTCTGATTAAGTTTTCCTTGTTTTAATAAGCTCTATTGAATATTGTGTAGTTATTATTTTCGCTATTTACATTGTTTTCGTCGCCCATAAAGTCAAACGGTAAAAAGTTGTTTCATTATTTATAATATAATATAATGTAAACTATAGCAGTTTATAGAGAATAAAATTATAGTTAAAAAATATAAAATAACAAATAATTCGTTAAAAAAAAATAGTAATAACTTACAACTTTAGTCACAGGCTATTAATCGATATAGCAAAATAATCTATGGTACATTTAATCTATAGTCCAACTCTTAACTACAAAATCGTGGTCGGCTATACGATCTGCGGCGCAAAGTCAAAGTATTTTAAAAAAATGTTAATTGACATAACCTTTAAAATTTAATATTTTTTTGATTTGTAAATGTAATCTTCACAAAAAATATTATTTTGGAATTTGTAGTCATTTATGTTGACAATATGTGCATATGAATTTACATCAATATTTTTCTTTATCGTACATGAGGTTATATGCTTAAGGTATATTTTATAATTTTAAACTGTATCACACTTTAAGAAGAAATGGATACGCCAGTCTCAGCGTTTGCTATGTACAGATCTAAAAAACAACAAAATGAAATGAAAAAAAAGCAACGAAAACTTCGAAATAACTCTAATAAACAAGTGTTGCCGAAAGCCGAAGTCGGCGAAAATGTTCTGAGAGAAGTCGGAATAAAACTTAAACAAAAACAAAAGAAAATTAAAGAATCTAAAAATATTACAAAGAAAAAGTCACATAAGAAGAAAAAAGCAAAAAAAGTCACTAAGAAAGTAAAAGATCAACCTAATGTTACAAAGATTAATAATAAAACTTCTGAAAACGATGATATTCCGTCGCTTATACCATCTGTAAATAAAATCGTGTACAAACAAGAAAAATCTACATATAAAGATGATAAGGAATCATTAAATTCAAGTAATGGTAGCTTTGATTTCACTCCAGTCCAAACCGATAGCACAGAAGAAGGATTGAAAGTATTTAGATGGATGATTGCTCCATTTAGCCCTGAGGATTTTCTCAATGAAATTTGGGAAAAGAAGCCATTACATATTGCTAGAAAAAAACCACATTACTACAATGACATTATTTCAACTCCAGCAATTGATACTATGCTGAGGACAGATAATATCCAATTTACTAAAAACATAGATATAACTTCATATGTAGATGGTGTAAGAGAGACTCATAATCCTGAAGGAAGAGCTCATCCTCATTTAGTATGGGATTTTTACTTAAATGGTTGCAGTATTAGATTATTAAATCCACAAACATATATTTCTCGGCTACATTTACTAAATTCAACTCTACAGGAGTTTTTCAATTCATTTGTGGGGGCAAATGCATATCTCACGCCTCCAGACAGTCAAGGTTTTGCTCCACATTATGATGATATTGAAGCCTTTATCCTTCAAACTGAAGGAAAAAAACAGTGGAGAATCTACAAACCCAGAGATGATAGTGAAGTATTGCCAAGAACGTCGTCTAAAAATTTTTCTGATGATGAAATTGGAGAACCAATTCTGGAAGTTACATTAGAAGCTGGGGATATGCTTTACTTCCCTCGAGGATATATACATCAAGGTGTGACTATAGATGGAGAACATTCATTACATGTTACTCTTAGCATGTACCAAAAACACTCATGGGCAGATTTATTTGAGAAAATGATACCCGCAGCACTACAAATAGCAATTAATGAAAATATTGAACTAAGACAAGGTTTACCATTTGATATTTATGACAACTTTGGCCTTGTACATTCAGATTCCAACACTCCACGTAAAACAGAAATAGAAGATGTAATCAAAAATCTATTTGACAAAATAAAAAATTATCTACCTATTGACGAAGCTGTTGACCAAATGAGCAAGAAATATCAACAAGATGCTTTGCCACCAGTTTTAAATGATTTAGAAAAAGCAGTTACAGTATATGGGGATACCGATGTAATGATTGAAAATGGTAAAGTGACTAACAGAGTTGAAATAAATTTAGATACTAAAATAAGGCTTTTACGCAAAAATATATTAAGAATGGTTTCCGAAGATCGCATAAGATTATATTATTATGCAGAGAACTCTCTAGAGTATCATGGAAATGAGTTGCCATATTTAGAAATTGAAGAAGACATGGCTCCAGCTATTGAGACATTGATTATGTCATATCCAGAATATGTTTCTGTCGAAAACTTAGATGTCCCAAATGAATCAGATAAAGTACAAATTGCAGACGCTTTGTGGAGCCGAGGATTGATTATGACTGAATATCCTTTAGAAAATATAGATGATGATTAAAATTAAAGTTATATGAATATTTTTTATTTATCACTTTTTTAATATTTTCTAGTAGTGATTAATTCTGAGGAAAAGATTTTTAAAAATTATAAATATTATTATTAAAAAGATATTATACTTTTTTATCAATGTACTAAAAAACCAAGAACAATGATTTTTGTTTGTTTGTTTGTGCATGTTAATCTCGAAAACAGCTTGACTGTTTTTAACATTTTTAAAGTGTTATCCACACTTAGGATTTTCTAAATAAGTACAGTTTAACTGATTTGAATTCAGATTCCACTATAGTATATTGGCAAACTCCCTTCACATTTATTGTTTGTTTTATTTTAATCAGTTTATAAATTAAAAAAGTTAAAGCAAAGTATTTTTTATAGTTATGAAATAGTTACAAAATAATTATTTTGAATGAATTAGCTGAAACTTTAGTTTCCAATATATATTCTTTAAAATGGTTAAGTTATAAGAACACAAAAGCAATTTCCCGATTAGACAGATAGTCCGAATCGGGCGAAGCCACGGGAGGTTTGCTATTTCAGTATCAAACACATTAACGCATAGTTTAGAGTTAAAAAAAACAGTTTCACAGTTTTTCCGCAGCATAATAGAGTAGGACAGAAGGAGGGAGTTTTAAAAGACAATTCGTTTCTCAAGTACCCCAAAATTTATCAAAACTGCGGTCTATTTACCTGAGTTGGAAAATGAAAGTAATGGAATGGTGCCCACAACAAACAACAGTCAGTGTCTGCCCCATTATATTACCATGTTTATTTTGTAATTTAATAAGTTTTATTTCTATTTACGTTGACTGGTGTATTTATATTTAAAGAAAATATAGTATTGTAAAAATTTTATTATCAAAAAATGTATGAGAAATTGAGCACCCCATTCATTTTTTTAAGCTAAATGATCTACAAGCTTAAAATAAGTGATTCACTTACACTTATACAATATAATAATGGCAGGTTATTACTGAGAATGTTTTAAATAAGCATTGGATTATATACATTATGTATATGATTACAAGTTTTATAGAAATTGTTCATATATAATATCAGTTTTTTTGTTAACTGCATAATTTCAATACCAAATGTGAATAAGTTGATAGGACTTACACTTGCAGAATATCTTTAGTATTAATTAAGCTAAATAATAACAATTATGTTAAATTTTTCAATGATTTTAGTTCTTTGTACTCTTTAGTAAGATAATTATTTTTATTAGTATGTTCGATTTAACCATTCACTCTATAAATAAAACAATTCTAATAATGATTAAAAATTATACAAGTCCAATTATCAATTTAGTCACTCCTGGCACAATTTTATATGCATATTTATTAAAATAACCCAATGCCCAAAGTACTTACAATACAATATTATAATTAAGATCTAAATTATAACACCTGATTCTTAAAATGAAATACAGATTATGGCGAGGATAGTGAATTATCTAACATACACACATTTTATGAGATATATTATTGCATCTAACATCCCATCCAATTTACTTCGTGTAGATATTTCTGAAACATTTCCTAATTTTATCATGTAAAAAAGCTATGTTCCTCCATTTTTTACTATAAATTTATTAGATATTGAATTCATAAGTATTAAATATAATTTAAGTTGCTCTACTTATAATAAAAAGTAGAGGCTACTTTTTATTAATGATTTATTTTAAGAAGCTGCACATAATTGATATAAATAGTATCATAACATCCAATAGAAGCCTGATTAACAAAATTAGTTAATGTTGTTAGATAAATATCTCCAGAATTTTTCATAAAGTGGGGAGTGGAGTGTCTTAACTCTAGGCATACCCTGCTATATGCGGGATAAAGCATGAAGCTGGAAAAAAAGAAGAGGAGAAACTCCTTAGCATTCCAAGGATTCAATATGTGAAAGTATTGCAGTGGAGCATTGGAATGTATGAGATTTGTTAACATTTGTTTAACCTTTTCGTCAATTTCACCTTACTATTAAATCTCACACATCTACTATTATATGTATCCTATAGGTTGTCTAAATTATTGCAAGTCAGTATAAATAAGGTATGGATAATCAGGTCTCTACTCGACTGTACTTCTTAAAAAATTACAGTAAAATTATTTTGAAAAAAGTGATGATATTCTTTTTTCGATTACACTAAATTTATTACTGATATAAAGAACATAGCCATTTACTTTAAGACAATTAAAAATTGTGGACCAATCATGCGGTGACTGCTTGTGCATTTTTTTGTTCCTCCATATTTGCTTTGGATGCACACTTGTAATGTTTCTTTACTTCATTATTTAACCCTTCTCTGTTTCTAGCAATTTCTATGGCATAAAATTGAACTCTTGGCACTAATATAGTATTTTGTTCTGAGTAATCACCTTTAGTATCAGCACGAAGTAAGGTGCCAAAACTGTAATCTTCTACAATGTTTTTAAATTTTTCGCAATATACACGCCATTTAGCTTTATTCGCATTATTTTTTATTTCTGCTTCTTTTATATAGGAAATATTTAAATCTGGAAAATCTTGTCTAAAATGAGTGTATATCAAATCGTCGTGAGGAGTTAATCGGAGCCATCTCGTATCCACTGAACAGAGCACCTGTGAGAGAAATTTTGTATGTAAAACGTTTTTGGTTAAGTTTTATGAAAGAGGTTATTAAATTGTAACTAACATTAAAATAAATATCACTGTGTTCCATAGCTCTGGCAGCCCACAGATGTTCAAGGGTTTCGTCATTACCAAATTCCTCGGCTGGTCTTGTAAGGACGTCCTGAAATACATAAAATTATAGTATCGCATAATATAACTCATGTATGCTACATTTTTACTATAACTGTATGTACTTGCCATTCTTAACTATTTTGTAGAGCGATTGAACAAGTCAATAACAATTTTACCGGCGTTATTTATTATTAATAATAGTTATAATACACTTTTCTAAGAAAATGAACACGATTTAGCAAAAATCAAATGCAGCTAGACTTAAGACAGCCGTCAAATAAAATACAGGTGAGATAATATGTAATAATGTTTGGCACAGATTCTTAAAAAATGTTTCTATTTATTATCATTAATTTGAAAATGTTTTATATAAAACGATATTAAAAATTATGAAAATCTATTTGAATAAGTATTTTATGACATGACAAATTACACAAGAGGCGATCGACGATAAATAATTACTCCTTGATAATACATGATAATTAAAGAACTGAACTCAGAATAGTTAATTCCGAATATTATTAAAAAATACTTATATATGATACTGGATGTATTATAAAATATTTAAAATTAGACAAAAAAATAAAATTAAAGTTATTGTAATAACAATTCCGTAACGTAAAAGACGTAATTCGCCTAATTAATTTTATAAAACGACACAAATTATTAAAATAACAAAGAGTAAAATGGGATACCCAAAAAAATAAACGTATTTTTCTTATATTTTTTGTGGTAATAAAGAACGTAGTCGTTAGATGAAATAAAGATATTAAAAACGCTACCATACGATAGAGACAAAACATAATCGGTATACTTCGTTCAAATTCCGTATTAATCTACGACTCCATTGGAGGAGGGAAAGAAGAGGGTGGCGCATGCGCGTTAGGCCGACGCCATCTCTAAACTTCTATGCATAATACTTGTTGAAAGATTTCGATGACTTAAGTGATATTAGTGAACTTATTTCGGGATAAAAAACTCTAATCATGGAATTATTGTGCCGCGAGTGAATCAAGTGTATGTGTTCAACATTTGATGACTGCATCATTCCAATCGGTTCCGACGGCGGGGTCTCGGTCTTGCGGAAGTTTCTTAGCTATAGCAACGCATATTTTTTGCTGCTATCTCCGCCGCGTTAGCTACACATCAATTTCATGAGCATTTATCGCCTGTTTCACTAGTGGTAACTTTTAAACTTTATTTCCAGCTTTCACACTACTATTTTTAATAAAAGCAATAAACGCGGGCATAGTTAGCTCGGCGGCGTTCTTACGCGCGTACGCCTGCCTATACATAGACAACTATTATGTATGAATTATTGTTTTGGGTCAAAGACATCTCGGTGTTCTGAATCAACAACAACAGTGTACAATCTTTATGTTTCAGCATTTTCACGGTGAAGCGAGTGAGTTTTAAGTTGATATGAACTCTGCTTTAAAACCAGTGCTACCCCAACCGGGGAGTCAGCCCGGCGGGCAGGCGAGTCCCGCGAAGGGGAACGTCGCGAGCGCGAACCACGCGGTAGGGCTGCCGCAGGGCGCCCAGAACTCACTGCACCACGGCACCAACAACCTCGTCGGGCAGAACCTCACACACCATCCAGTAAATATACCCCCGCTGCCAGCGCACGCGGTGCCGTCCATGGCTCCGGTGTCCGCCAACATGGCCCAGATGGCACAGAATATGAGCCACCACGGAAACTTGTCACATATTACACAAAATTCAATCACTCCAGCGAATGTAGCTGCTAGCCCTAGTAAAAGTGCAAGCACAAGTGCGCCTCTCAGCTTAGTTCAAGACAAAGTGTCGACCACATCGCAGCCACTAGCTTTAACTAGAACACCTGAGAAAAAAGAGCCAGATTCAACAGGCCCTGCAAATGGGACTGTTGAGTCGCCAAAATCTGGACAAAATGCACCCTCCACACTTAAACCTCAGAATCCTGAATCTAAACAGGAGAAGCAAGATATTGCTAAAACTTCACCAAGCACTCCAAAGCCTCCTGAAAAGGCAACTAGCACTACTCCACAAAAGCCTGAGTTGTCAAATTCTGTTCAAGCTGACAGTCCTGCGCAACCTAAAGTAGTGACAGCTAACGAAGTACCGGAGAAGTCACCATCAAAACCTACAGAGCTTAAACCTGCACCAGACGCAGATGTTGCACCAACACAGAGTGATAGTAAACCTGTGCCTGAGTCAGCTAGTGATAATCAAAGTCAAGAAAAACCTTGCCCACAGAAGGAACCAGTTGAGAAAATTAAAGCTGATGTGAAAGAAGATAAACAAGAAGCAACAGAAAAGCCTGCACTGCCATCAGAAGAAAAAAAAGAAGAAAAATCTGAGACTCCTAAGCAAGAGGAACCAGAACCACAGAAAGAAGAAACTAAAGCAGAAGATAAAAAACCTGAAGTTAAAACTCCAGCTAAATCAGAATCTAAAACACCAAAATCTACACTAAAACTGGCTACAGTGACACCTCCAATGAGGAAAAGAAGGCAGGCTTCAGAGAAAGTTGATGGCGCGACCCCAGCTAAACGACAAGCAGAGGGAGATGTGACACCTGATACAAGAACTAAAAGGAATAGGACAAAGGTAATTTTTTTTTTGTTTCTTATCTTTTGTAATCTAATCATATGCTTTAGTCTTAGAAAATGAATTAAATTTAAGTAATAATATAAACTATTTATTAATGGATAAAGTGACATATTGAATATTCAACAAAAAAATATTTTTTATACAAAATGTAAACAAAGAAATACTGTTTCTAAACCTTTTATGTAACTTTTTAATTTCTAATTTACTTAGTCCAGGTTTACTCATGTTTTAAAATATGAAAAATTCTATATAATAAAAACAAAATAATCAGAAAACAATTTTACACTTAACAAAACAAGAAACTTAATAAAAACCACAAAAGTTACAATGAAATCACAACTACTGTCTGAACACGTTGGCCGATGGTAAAAATGGTTGATGTAATCTGACCAAAGACAAAACATCACATTTTATTGTTAAATGTCCGCAGTGCCTATGCTCTATAATTTATCGTATTTGTTTATTTTTTAGAGTATTAAAATGTGTCTTAAGTTTGAGAATAAATAAGTGGCTTTTGGGTGTGAAGTAATTAAATATTATCATATAAATTAAGAAAATAATCTATGATATATACTATACTGTAAAATGGGGTGAATAGAAATATTTTTATAAAATTGCACATGTACAATGTGTAAAATTTAAATATATAATTACAAAAATCATTTTAGTAACAAAATTTATAAATTTAAATAATTATTATTATGAATTAATAAGTTCTTCGACATTGTTCAATGATATTATTTACATCCATAGATGCATAGATATTTTTTACTTAATATAATATATTAAGCTATATCAATTGTGACCTATAAAATAACTTTTTTTTTATTTGTTTACCTTTTATCTCATGCATTCGTTAATAGAGTATAGTTGTTATCATTTTAGCATCAAAATAAATACTGTTAATAGCAACATTTTATACTAAAACCATCTTAGTTACTTATTTTTAGAATTTTTAAGTGTTGTTTTAAGTTTAAAGTTCAACTTAAAATTAAAGTGACATAACTCAAAAAAAATCTACTTATGGGATTACTCAGATCAAAAGATCAGAAATTTACTTTGATTCAAAGAGATGTATAAATATGAAGATATTGTTAATCCTTCCATAGTTTGTGTTAGATTGACAAATATCATCTTTAGTTCAAATTTCTAAGTGTTAGAAATTTGAACTAAAGATGATATTACAAGATTATTAGAAGTGTTTACAAGATTTTTTTTTTAAATTCTTATACTAACTTAATTCTGATTCAAAGTTTCATGGACTTAAATTAACATAGTAAATTGAAGTTTAAAGGTATACTTATAAGATTTATAATTGCTAAACACGTATGTACACGTTATGTACCTCGTAAAGTATTTTAACGTATTTACAACATCCTGACTTTTGTCATTATTAACCTTATATTTATAATACAGGAGATAAATAGGACACCAAATTGACGCAGTTACGTTAAAGTGCCTTGGTTATGACTTATTGACTGACTGGCTGACTGACTGGCTGACTGACTCACTGACTGACTGACTGACTGACTGACTGACTGAACTGATATGTGATAGTTATGGATTCTATTTCTTAGGCGAGCTTAGGGTAAAATATTTTTTTTGTCTTGGTGGTTATACAAAAAAAGATTTTTAATATGGACATAAAGTTTAGACGTGATGTTCTCATTCCCTAATTATTAAAATGCGTAATGATAAAAAATATGGAAAAACAAAAAAATAGTTCTCGGGTTAAAACGAAAAAAAAAGTTTAGTTAAGGCGTCATCCTAATCTGTTAGACGTAGGGTCGTATTTATATCGCCGTCCTATAAGTCCGAGATCGATCTTGGGATGCCTTAGTTTCAATTTTTGTTTCTTTTCAGTAAATTACTGTGTGTAATTTTAATGATATCTTACTTTTTTTGTACATAAAAGACAAGAAATAATTAATACATAAATATTAATTGAATAACTATTTCTTGTCCGTCACGTTCTAATTTTGATATGACATTTGGAATAAATACATTTTTAATGTATAATGTATTAGTAAAAAAATTAAATAGAGGAGAACCTAATGTTAAGACAATCCGTTCCCCACTTTTCGCCAAGTTTTGAAGACATGGCGTGTTGAGTGGCGGAACTCAACGCCGTGGTTTGCCTCGACACCAGAGCGAAAAATTGAAAATATAAATATAAGAAGAAATATAAATAAATATTTCATTTCCTTGAGTGGGGATCTAAAAAAACACGTAATGAACATAAATACGATACATTGTTTTTTTTAATATGTGAGGACTTATTATGTTATAACTTCACTTTAATTAGCTATATATATAGCACAATTTCTCAAACTATAGGTCATTAGCATAAATCGAGTGAGCCCTACAGTTTAGGTTGCAGCCGATCCTATTGAAAAACAATTTTTCATTTACCCTGTAACGTCTGTATTTTTTTTTAATTTGATTTAAATCAATAAGACGACATTCAAGGTAAGACGAAGTGTCATAGCACAAGGCTCCCTCTGTCTACCCTGCTGCATGCGGGATACAGCATGAGAACGAAAAAAAATTTATACAGTAGTAAATAAGTTAAGTTGGGTGTTCAGTGGTGGAAATAACCGCCGCGCTCTGCCATGTTACCAAAGTGAGAAAATGAAAACAACTTATTTCGTTGAGTGGCACAATCTGTCGCGTTTACGCACTTTGGCGCAATTAAAGCATCGGTGATAAAATCTAAACCCTGAAAAAGATATATAGGCGTAAATGTTTATTTTTTTTTCATTTTTCAAAAGTCCTGAAACTGTGACCTTATATAGACATAATCTACATACAAAAAAGAGTCATAGATGCCCTCGTCCCTTTTAAAGTCGATAAAAAAAATCTTTAATTTGTTTTTTTCTTAATTCCAGGTACAATTATACCAATCACCAACACCGGAAATAGCGATGGCGACGAAACTTTCGGCGTCAGCGGGTCGCTCTACGCCGACGAAGCCAAACGATGACAAACTTATTGTTTTTTACAAGTAAGTATTTATTTATGTTTTTTTAAAGATACATTTTTAAGTCAAGTTTTAATTATAGGCTGTGTTAGATTTTTAGTAAATGTGGGTAGGCAAATAGAGAATTCACTTCGTGTTACGTAGCGCGACTCAACGCCGCATTTTTGTTGTACCAGAGCAGGGAAATGCAAATAATTCCTCAGAGAGGGAAACGAACACAACCGTCGCGATTACATTCAATGCTTATTATTGATTATTGAGAGTAATGAGTTGGTCAGTTAAACAAAAAAATAAATCAAGATATTAGCACACGTAATTATATCTCTGAATGTAAGTGGAGAACAGTTTTGATTATTACTTTATCTCATGCGTAACTATAGTCTATTCATTTGGGCTTGAGACTAAATGTAAACAAATAAATCAATTTCTCGAACTTTTTTTTCGTTTTTTTTTTTATTTCTATTATTTTTTTTTAGTGAAGGGTTTCCCATATATGTTACCAACAGCTAGCTGTACTGTTCTTATGTTGTCTTTTCTGAAAGCCTCACTCCATGGTAGAAATGATAAAAAAAAAAGATTCAAATTGTCTAATATTTAATTTAAAAAAAAACAATTTATTTATAAATTTAAATAAACTGTATTTATATTTATAACTTTGAATTAGATAAACAGTTATAATGAGGAATGTTCACTAAATTCTAGCTCTTCGTATTGTCTATTAAAAACAAAAAATACAGGTGAAAGAATTATTTTGATATGTCAATTAGTTTTTGAGATATTGTACTTTAAAGTAAGCGCGCAATGCGAGATTCTGCCGGGCAGTGCTCGACGCGCTCGAATTTAATTATTATGCATAAAATATAGATTTGTAAAATAAAATATAAAAAATACATGTATTACATCGAATCCCTTATCTATTTTAATTAATTAGATAAACATTAACACAAGTAAGTAACAAAGTACTACGCGAGATCTCCTGTCACCGCTGAACTATCACCGCTGGCGACTAGCGCGTGTTGCAAAGTGACGTCACACGCTGGCCACGTGACTGAGCGGCACTCGAAAATTTTGCAAACTTCAAATGCCTGTAAAATCATAACTACTTAGTTATTTGTAATGAAACAAATTGAAAATAAAAAAAAATCTTACGTTTTAACATTCCTCATTATATTGAAATGTCTTTGCGTTTGGGTGTTCTGTGTTTATAAATAAATTGTTTTAACATGTCAACTATATAATAAATTATTATTTTTAAAGTTAAAGTTAAGATAATAATTTAAATCATTTATGATATTCGATTTGTAATAAGTCTTAAAAGGTTGCATAATTTATATAGACATTGTTATATATAGTATTATTTACAGTGCTATCAGCATATTACTTCCATTGTTATTTTTATAAAACATATTAACTCCATTAATCGTGATCTATAAAGTAACCTTTTTCTGGTTTGTTTATTTTTTATCTCACGGCTTCCTGAATAGGGTATAAGTATCCATTTAGTACAGTGGTTCCCAACCAGTGGTCCGCAGAAGCCTAAATATGGTCCGCGAACGATTTTAATTTTATGACTTGGGATGGTGAGGTGAAGTGTCTGTTTGATTATCACAGTTAATTTTTATTATACCTACGTACATAGTTGTCCCTGCTACCAAGAATGATATAAAAGTGGTCCTTGATCAAGAAAAGGTTGGGAACCCCTGATTTAGTAGTTTTTGCGTGTTTACAATAATAATTTTAATAAAAAATATTTAATTTTGTCTACAGAAACGAATATTTAGCGGTGCGTAACGCCGAAGGAGGTTTCTACGTGTGCCAAGCCGTACAAAATGTGTACAGAACTACTCGTAAAATAAAAATACGCTGGTTGTCTCAGGATAAATCTGATTCTTCTGGGGAGACTTACAAACCTGACTTTTATGACGTCACAGGTAAAAAAGTATTTTAAAATATACTAGGTCAAATACTTATTTAGAAAACGTATGAAAATTTGAATGTAGCGAGATTCGAACCCGCGCCTCCTGGAATCCGATTAGGCGCTCTGACCACTAAGCCGTACGTTCTTACCAAGCTACGTCGAAATTTTTATACGCTTGTTTGAACATAGAACAAGTTTTAAATAAAAATTTTATAAGTTGTATATCCAGTGACTTACAGTCAGGAAATTGGAACGGAACCATCGATTGGCAAGACCGACAAAAATTGACAATTTCCACTTTTATGAGAGTAAGCAAATATAATGATATATTCCTACCTTCCTAGTGTTAATGCCTGCCCTGATTACACAGACATGGAGTGCGTGCTGACGACGCTGTCGCTGGTGCGCGGCGCGGGCGGCGCCCAGCTGCTGCGCGCGGCGGAGCGGGCGCGCGCGCAGTCCATCCTGCAGCGGGCCCTGCGCGCGGAGCAGAGCGGCGCCAACTGCCTGCAGCTCACCGAGGAGCACCCTGATGGACGTTAGTCATATACTTACATGCACCTGAACATAGAGGGGCCGTCGTGGCGAATAGCAGCACACCCGTCTGACTTTTAATGATACGTTCATGGATTCGATTCCCATTCGGAAGAATGAGTTATTTTCATTTCTTCACTCTGATAAGAAGACAAAGTGTGGTGTTAATTTCTGTCACTCAACACGTCAATATTTGGTAAATTGTGCGGTGCATTGGGAATGTAGTGTTTTAACACTAAGTTATATCTGCATGCCTAGTTATATGAGTAATACACCGTGAAACACAAAAAATATACATATACATAATTTATCGGTTTAGTGAAATGGGGGGAGTCAATCCACTACAAATATATCAAGATTAAATATATACTATTTATTGTGTAATATACATATCATTGCATTGTATAATCCGCATCTTCCCAATGTTAAGGCGGCTTATACATATAATAATATTTTAAATTTTGTCCGCAGTGGATCTTTCTCTGTACACGGACGAGTCGCAGCTAGACAAGAAAACGCGTAAACGCAACAGCTCAAAAAGTCCAAGAAATGCGGACGCTAGCGAGCCTGCGGTATTATAGATATATTAAAATATTTATACTTTTCTAAGACATGATAATTTGAATGTAGCAGGATTTGAATCCGAGCTAGACAGTTTCCAAGAGGCGTGGCTCCAAGTCTCGCTACGTTTTAAATTTTTATATGTTCTAAAAAAAGGTATTTTTCTTTCCTAAGCGTGGTATAACAGTTTAGAAATGTTTAAACAACATATTAATATTTATTTTTTAATTCTCTACAAATATACAAATAAATTGAGACTATCATAGAACAGTGTCTTGCTGCTTGTGAGTTTGATTTCCACTCGAATGATTGTATTTGAAATTATTTTTATTGATTGGATATCAAGCCAGCCGTAAGGTTCCGTTTTGTAGTCGCGTAATGTGTCCAAAATAAAGAAATAAGTGATGAACAGAGTGGCTTGGCACTACATGGCAAAAATTAGTATAGAATGTAATCCAAAATCAATATTTAACCACACCAGAGGATATCTGATGATTACTATTTATAAATATTTAAATATCTTTTTTTGTGCTCCGGTTACAAGACTTCGCCACTCAACATGAAATTTCTAAAGAATTGCGCGGTGTGTGAGGAATGAACTGACTTAACACCAGGTTTCCTCTGCCTAATATGCGGGATTCAGCGTGTAGCTAAAGATATATTTAAAACTCGTCAACAGGTAAAACAACAAAACACGCCGCCATCGCGCAAAGTGCGAACCCCGTCCCGCACAAAGGTGAACGTGAAACCGAAGCGGCAAGGTAGTACGGCCAATGTGGCGCCCGCTAGCAAGGTAGGCATAGTACGACGGATATATAGAAATGTACGTATCTGCTGACATCCTTACTTACACACGTGAGCTTTGTTTGGACGACGTGTGCCTGGCGACGGGTGGATGGTGTGACTGACGGTACTGACATGACTGATAGTACTGACTTGACTGACGGTACTGACATAACTGATAATACTCACTTGACTGACGGTACTGACATAACTGACTTCTTACAGTTTGTTTACTACTTATGTAAATAAGTAAAACCCAAATTTAGAAGATAAACTTAGAACTAAATACTTATAAAATAATATTTTTGATAATTATTTCCTACCAAATAAAAATTGAAATTTTCTTTTTAAATAAATATATTGGAAATTTATATTTTACTATTAAATTTCATAATATTAATTGAATATTTTTGTTTGAAAACTAAAAAAACATATAAATTTAGAAATAATAAAGCTGACATAGACTGACTGAAAAAAAAGAATGTATGGGATTTGAAAGAATATGATTGTTTTATTTATAAATGCATGTTATTGTATGAATGTTTGATGTATTTATGTTTTTTTTTATTATTTCCCAAAACAATAAATTTTTGGATCATTAATTATTGAACAGATTGATTTTTTTTATTAACTGATTTGAATTTTAAAAAAGCATGAATCATGTTTGAGAGTTACTTAATTGAAGTGATGTGAGAGTAATTTATTATATATTATGCATGCTATAGTACGAATGTTACGGATTGCAAGTTGATTGGGTCAAGGTACAATTATTTTTTTTTCTATTACTCCACCGACCATTGCATATCATTCCCATTATGATCATGAAATGAAAAAAATATCATTTAAATGTTACAAAAAAAAATACTGAGTTTAATTAAAATCATAAGTAAATTTTACAGATAATGAATATATCATACACCTTCATCTGTCATCGCTTGCTTTTTGTGTTTTGATTTTTTTAAATATTTTTTTTTATTTAAATGGTGATTTGCTTTTTTTTTATTTATATATTAGATCTTTCTTTCTGTTTATATACGCATGTAACTATCGCATGCTCGATAAAATAATTTAAGGCGATAGAAACACTAACAATATTTTAATTTACTAATTGGAAATTGCATATCTTCTTAATGTTAAAAATGAAGACCGTCGTGGAGAAGGTTGTAGGTTCGGTTCCCGCTTAGAGAAATAAAAACATTATTTTCGTTCCGGTATGACATAGTGGGGCGTTGAGTTCCACCAATGAACTATGGATATACACATATAAAGTGGAGTGGAATGTCTTGACTAGATTCTCTTTGTCTATTCTGATACGCGGGAAAGACGCGAAAATGTTTTTATTTCTGTCTTAATATAATTGTTTGTGTTAACAAAAAAAAAATCTTTTTAGGTTGTTTGTGTTTCTATCCATTTTACAAATAAATGCACTGGATGTGTAAAATATGCATATTGAAATTTGGAGATGTAATAAATGATGTTTATATAGAAAATCTTTTTGTTAAATTAAAAAAGTAATAATAATTTAACCACCCCCAAAAAAGAAAAGAGGGCAATAAATGTTACATATCAATTAAAAACAAAAAAAAGCGAAGTGTAAAACAACAAACATTTTCAGACGGCCACGGCTCTATCGGAGAAGGCCAAATCCAAAACGCCTGCGAAAAAAACACCCAATAAACCAACTAAAGTAGAAACTCCCGTGTCAACTAGAAAAGGACGGAGAACTGCTAAAGGTAATATATATTTACAATAGAAACTAAACGGATGTATTGCTATCATTAAATAACCGAAAATCCGAATAATCGACTGTAAGAAGTAAGTTATTAGGTACCATTCCCAACATACAATGTTTACACTTGTCGACTGTACTGTAACATTTTTTTTATGATCATAACATATATAAAAAAAAATACATTTTAAAATTATTTTTCAGAAAATAAACCATCCCCAGCACCAACGCCGTCGACGTCCACGGGCAAGACGAGTCGCACGCGCCGCCCCATAAAGAAATAACGTCCGCCATCTTGTGTCCGCGCCGACAGAGAGCTTTTGTGTAGCTAACATTGATTATATTAATTGTTTTTTGTATCTAGATTTAATGTGTGATGAGAGATTTTCGATCAAACAATTGTCTAGAACACTCTTCATTATAAATGTGGTAGAGATCGCACAGCGATGAGGTGTCAGTGTGCAAAGCCAAAGTGTCAAATCAAGTAGTTCAAGCTGATTCTGGGCTGCACTAGCCCAGAGATGAGAACAGTGCTCCATATGAGTATCAATCGGTATATTTTCGTGAAGTGTGTGAATTTCTTTGAGGCCAACTTGGCCTTGCTTTCCAGAAAAAGCGATGCTGCAGTCACTCGAAACGCTAAGGTCCAATGTGCTGATATCTGAGAATGTTGTGAACTTAAATAATTATATTTATTTATCTGGCTGGTACGATGAAGGCCGGCGTTGCATCCACATTTAAAGTTTATTTATATGAAATCATGTGGAAAATGGAGAATGGAGTGTCTTAACATAAAATTTCCTTTTCCTTGTTTTGGGCTATGCCCCCTATATGATGATTGCCACGACAGCTGCTAAGCCGGCGTACGATGATATTATCTTAGCTTATATTGGCTTATTTTAAATTTTACTTATTAACAAGGTAAATAAATACTGATATTAATTATAACAGTTGTTGTAACGGATTTTGATTTGTTGTGTAATAATTACAAGAAAAAACCTTATTTTAAATTAAATTCTTTTTACAACAGCTTAAAGGAAATAATTTTGTAATAAAAATTATTTGAAATTTATTACTTTATAATAAATTTCTCATTACACTTTAGATTTAGGTGTTAATGTGTATGTGGGTCTACTCATACTCGTTTTAGTTTTAATACTTAATTAAAATGTTATTTACACTTTCCTTAGAAAAATCCAAATAAATATTTTAAACAATTTTTAATCTGCCTTATTTTGACGGCGACCATCTTGAATTATTCATGGTGTATTGAATTTTACAATATAATAACAATTTGTATTGTTATTATATTGTAAAATTCATTTGATACCCATATTGGAGGAGTCGCACATAATATATGATTTATATTCCGCCATTTTGTTGAGGCAGCTATTTTAGATTAGTAATAATACTTATTATGTTTAATTACGACGTT
Organism: Heliconius himera; assembly: GCA_021202915.1. Classification (NCBI taxonomy): domain Eukaryota; kingdom Metazoa; phylum Arthropoda; class Insecta; order Lepidoptera; family Nymphalidae; genus Heliconius; species Heliconius himera. Next base: position 140,190 of record JAJHJA010000119.1, read on the forward strand.
ATCAGAATTAAAAGTGTATAAGGCTCAATCAATACGTAAATGAAAAAAAATCTATAATTATTAGACATTTTTTTTTAATAAAATGTGTCTTTTATAAGCGAGTATGTGAAGACCCACAGTCAATTGTGATCATTGTATAGAATATAGTTGTATTTTTGTTAAAAAAATATGAACTTTTCAAACTTTGTTGACTAAATTATATTATAACGTTACATTGGTATAATATAATCAATTATTTTAAATTGCATTTAAAATCTTTTTCTTTTAATTATTTTTTCTTTAAAATGCTCTTAAGGCTCTCTGTTTGGCGTCATTTGTTGTTATAAAAACATTAAATGGAGTTTTATATATAATTTCTATATATAAAAAATGTATGTACGTCCGTTTATGGACAAGAGGCGACATTTTATATATATTATTTTAAAAAATATAAATATTCATTGTGGATATTTTTTATGTTGTCTAATTGTTTTTTTGGAAGTTAGTACATAGATTAAATTGAATTGGTTATGTCGAAATGGTTGTATTTTATTATATTTTCGTTTTGCAATAAAAAGAAATAAGAGATTTTAAATTCTTCACATGAATTTTAACAATTATAAGTTTTATAAATTAATATTCCTAAATATTTATTAAGTTTTCTCTTTTTAATTAGTATATAATTTATTATATGTATTTTGACATAACCAAGGTTAATAGCACAATATTGTATTAAAAAAAATAATAGAGCCCGTCAATTTTTTACATTACAAATAAAAATCTAAATTTTAAGATATAAGTATAAAATGTCGAAACATCGAACTTTACACAGATACGAAAAAATTTAGAAAAAAAAAATTGACATCACAATTTTTTTATTTACTTATATGTATGTATGTGAACTATATATGAGCTTGGTTTATTATTAGTTTTTTCTGACAGATTAATTATTATAAACAGTCAATGTAAATATTTATAAAATTAAACAAAAAAAATATCATATTATTATTATATAATAAAATATTGGGCGAAGGAGATACTGCATTCTGCCAAAATGCCTTTGTATGGCTGAATGCTGTCGCTCCATAGACCAAATAAGGAGTTATATTGAGGGTTTTTACCTCTGAACGTTAAGCAATAGATTTAAAAAATAAGTTTGATTTGTTTTTCGATAAGATTTAAAAAAAGGATTTTTTTTCTAGATTTTGTAATTTAAGTGCGAAGAATTGTATATTAGTACAAAACATCTAAATTGTTTGGAGTTTTAATGGTTAAATAAAAAAAGTGTATCACTTAAGGATATTATTTTGTATACATAATTTTTTTTAATTAGGATATATTTGAAATGCAGTTTTGTTGTGTCGGGAATCGTATTTTGGACCAATCGTTCTTAAAACGTCACTTGTTTATGAAAGATTGCTAACTGCCTATATTTGTAAATTACAAAAGTTTTAGGTGGTTAATACATAAATAAAACTTATTTTAGTAATTTTAGAGGCATATCGAAATTTTAGTTTTTTTTTATCTATTACAATAACTTATTATAAAAATTTTGGTATAAAGTTCTTGAAACTTCAAATCAATTATCCATTCATGATCACAATGTTTTTAATGGACTTTGTATATAGATAAAACGGAAAGAAATCTTTGATATTCTTCTATCATTTCAGTTTGAATGTAGTTTGTATGTAATTTTGATAAATAGAATCAAGTTTTATAAAAGTATAATTTTATTGTAAAATATATACATATTATTATTTAATTTAGGGCTGCGAGCACGTTGGCTGTGGGTCCGATTTTCAGTTTGAAGAATGAATTTTTTAATTTCCCCACTCGAGTAGCCGAAGTGCGGCGTTGAGTTCCGTCACAAAATACTCAGCGTCTCAAATTGGTCTGCTATATATAAAACACAAGCGGAAACTGATATTTTTTTACATTATGAAATTTACATTTAATTAAAAGTACAACATATTCTATTATTTGATTAAAACAGTGTTACTAAAGATACTTTAATTTTTGTGAAATTATTTTTTAATTTTTAAACATAATTCATTATTTCTTATTACATAAAAATATATATGTAAAATAAGTTAAAAGTTGATTCTACTTATACAAACTAAATGCAAATATTTAAAGTCAGGCTCATATTTACGCACATTTTGTTAAATAACAAATATTTTTTTGTATTGTTGATCCTCTCAGGACTAACATTGTTGTATGAGTGTGTGTGAATCTTAGGTCGAATAAATACCTAAATCTAGAATATATTTTAGGTTTAATTTCTATAAAATATAAGATTAGTTTAAATTATTGTGTGCATTTTCTGTTTGGGACGAATGTTGTTTGGTCCTCTGGTACAATAGCGGTAGTGTTTTTTATACTATATAAAAGAAAAATATCATTTAAGAGTACTATTGTAACAGAAAGTCCACAAATTTATATGCAATTCAGAAATAAATATTAATAATTTAAGGATGTATGAGTGTTTTTATTATACCTGCGCATTGGCATTAGAGTATATTTTTATGAAATAGCGTGAAATTTATCAATCTTATAATTTAAGTGACAAATACTGGCGTATCGTAGCAGTTGTGAAGTTAGCTGTAGATGGCTGCCCCGATTTGATTTTAGTGTTTTTTTACTTTTGATTATTTTCCTCCCTTGTGGACAAAGCGCAAAAGTTTCGGAAAGCCTATCTTGAGGGCGGTCACGATCACGACTCGTCGACCATTCCTAAACATGTTAAAATCATCTTATGACAGGAGCTTATTGCACTAAATCATTCTTAAAAAGATCCCGCGGCTTCGTCTCTGGTCAAATGGACACAACTACTTAGGCGTTCATCTCTTAAGTGACATCCGAATGATCAACGATATGTATTTCATCTATAAATCTTCCTCGATGAAGTTAGACTATAATTTAAAAAAATACAACCAGTAGTTTTTGAAATTGGCACAAACTATTACTTTGAGTCCTCTGGTGAAAAGAATACACCAACCGACCAACATTACAAGTTTCGAGATAACTACTATTAATTAAGTCGAATGGTTTTTTTTATGGAAAAGGACAAGGCAAACGAGCGTTCGGGTCACTTGATGGTAAGTGATTACCGCCGCCCACGGCCCCGTGCAACACCAGAGGAGCTACGGGTGCGTTGCGGGCCTTTAAGATGGAGATAGACGCGCTTTTTGAAGGTACCTATGTCATATCGACGTGGAAACACTGCCGCGGGTAGGCCATTCCACAGTTCCGTGGCGCGTGGAAGGAAATTCCTACGAAACCGCAACAGTAGTGGATTGCCACGTATCCGGGTGATATGGATGATATTTTAGTTTATGACGTACTGTGCGGTTAGAAAATTCGGCGGCAGGTAAAGGTCAAACAGTTCTTCAGAACACTTCCATGAGACGTCTCTACGCAAAGCCAAAGTATCAAGCCTTTCACAGATCATTGGGTCCCCAATGATTCGAATGGCTCTTTTAAAGCTGATACTGAGGTGCACCAGCCCAGAGATGAGAATAATACTCCACATAAGGCCGAACCTGGGCCTTATATAGGGCCAAGTTGATGACCACCAGTTTCTTGGAGGCCAACTTGGCTTTGCTTTCCAGATGATCGCGATACTGGCAGTCACTCGAAACATTAAGGTCCAATATACTGACACTAAGCGCGGCTGTAAGGGGAGTGTTTTGAAAGACTGGCGATACGATAAATGGAATTTTTTAGTGGTTAACGCGCAAACTTATGTCTTCAGGGGGTTAAACTGAACTAAGTTCCTTTCACCCTATGACGAGACATTGTCGAGGGATGCCTCAACAGAAGACACAAATTTATTTCGGTACTGTTCAGCGTTATCCCGAGAAAGACTTGCTCGGCCGGAGTAAACAGCGTCCACTATGCTATCATCTGCATAGCAAAAAATGCTAGAATCCTCTAATATGTCATTGATATGCAGAAGAAACAACATAGGGGACAGCACGCCGCCTTGGGGAACGCCAGCGTTCACGGGCATATGTTTAAAGCAAAAACCGTCGACAGCGACCTTGATGCTGCGCCCAGTGAGAAAGCTGGCGATCCACTTGCATAAATTCTCGGGAAGCCCATATATACAATTTCAAGTCACAAATATATAATTTCAAGAAATAATCAAATCCACAAAATTTTTGTAATTAAATTTACTCCTTAGAAAGTTTCTTTTTTACAGAATGACAAATTATGTTATTTGTTTATATAACGCGCAATGCCACCAGAATCCAGCGGAAAGTGGAGTGTCTTAACAGAAGGCGCCTTTTACCTGTAAAACCTGTACCTGTTTACCTGTGGAAAATAAAAAAAATAAAATAAAAATATATTTATTTCAGTTTCACATATTACGTAGCTATATAGAAAGTGAAGAGACCAGCCTAGTAAGTTACCAGTATGATACTAGTGTGAAGCTATAAAAAAATCTTATAAAAAGACGCTTACGTTGCGGGGGCCAGTAATGATTTAGCTATTTCTTTGCAAATTGTTAATTACTTACACGCGTCAGCGGCAAGAAATTAATCTACTTGGAGAAAAATCACCCTTGTTATAAAGAATTAACTTTCTTAATAAATTAAACTTATTTGAATATAAGTAACTAAAATTAAGAAATGAAACAAATCCCCATTGAACATAAACGAGTTGTTTAATGGTCCCAGTATAGTCCCCTAGTCTCATAAATAATGTTATATGTAAAATAGCAAAAAAGGGGTTTTGTTTACATTACTGTTACTATATGAAACTGAGGTTTAAATTAAAGAAACGCAGATGTTGAAAACTTAATTTTAGCTAATGAGTCCTACGTTATTTGTTATCAACTTAAGTATATATTGTTGGCCTAAACGCGTCCAAAAGCCAAAATCAAACACAAATATTATATACAGTTAGAAATAACTTCTCAAGAACAATCAAATGGTGTTAATAAAACACCGTCCGACCGAATGAAGCAGTGCCAGGAATGTAGAAGAATGAATGCGGCCGAGCGTATCAACGGCCGTGCCATAACATTTGCAGCTGGGGCGGTTGAAAATATGCAAGTAGATGATGAAAGCGTCGACATCGAAAACAATCGTTTATGAAGAGACATTAGGCAGCGGGTAGTTTCGTTTCTATACAACGTTTGTTGGTTTCTGCCCAACAACAGATAACACTTACCGCTGCTTAAAAATACTTTCCCTGAAGAAGCTTTAAACTGTGCATTTAGATGGCCTTTAAATGATCGATATCCGAGAAGATTTATAATGATAAGTTTTATAATGGATTTGGTTAAACGTCTCCTACAGTTAGAAAGATACGAGATGAGTACCAGAATTTGGCCTTACACTAGTCGTCAAGGTAAAAAAGTTCTGTAATAGTGTTTCTGATTAGCGTTTCATTATAATTTAAATCAATTGCATTACATTTCACGCTGTTTCCCGCACACAGCAGGGTAGGCAGAGAGTAGGCTTTGATCTGAGATCATATTAGAATACCGTTGAGAACAAACAAATTGTAAATACATCATTAGTAGCGGTATCATCATCATCAAGTCGCCGCCGGTGGAGTCACCGTATATCGCAAAATCAGTGGCTTCACTGATTGTGTAAGAGAACATTGACGTGGGAATTATTGTTGTTCATTTGTAAATGAGACGCAAAAACTGAAGCTGGTGATACATGTCCAGTAAACGCAAAGGCAAATGCAACTTCAAATTCGTACTCATTCGTTCGTGCTTATAGCGTATACCCACACGGGCACAGTGTTAGCAAAAATTAAACTTTTTATGTTTTATCGTTGTTGAAATATTCCAAGAACGTCGCTAAAATGAAGCCCGAATACGAGCCTGAACTTAATACACCAGTTATGATGGTTGGAGATTTTAACATTGCAGTACCAAGACGCAATTCTAGAAGCCACAATAAAAATAAGCACACGTTTAAAGAGCGTTTTTCTATCAGTAACTTAGGCAAAGCAGCTCCATTAAATAGAATAGTAATATTGTATAATAGTATATTTAAAAAAACAGGTTTAGATATATTTCAACAATCTATAACCACTTTTAAATTGCAAACAAAAAAATATTGCCTAAATTGTCTTCCTCTTAAATAATTGTTGATAAATGAGAAATTATTATTAATTTTTTACAACGTTTTTTAATAGTTAAAATTATTATAAAATTTTTGTTTTCTGTTTCTTTTATTGTATAAGTTTTTTTTTTAAGTGTAAGTAACATCAAAGAATGATTTGTATTATGTTTGTTCTCACTTTTTATTAATTCATGCATGTCAAGTTAGCCTATAAGTGCGGTATACAATTTATGTTGTAGTCCCTTAAGATTTTTTTGTTTTTAGCATAAGAATTATTACTGTATACAACGTTGGCTTCCTATTAAATAAAATAAAAAAATGTCTCTCAAAAGCCGCTCATTGCCCGACTTCATACTCAGCAAGTTTAATTTATTTAATATTGAAACTCTAAAAATAGATAATACCTGTATTAATTTAACTTTTACCATAAATTTTGATATAAGATATATCAAATATGTATGCCATGTGTATCATACTTTTCTTATCACAGATATATAATAATAATTTCATTTAAAAAAAAATACCATTTATTACTTAAACGTATTCACGTACAACAAACGGCCGTGTCCATGACAGCCTCATCAAAATTCTTTTAACAAACTTATCTATAAGAACACTGGCTGCAGACATAATTTACGAAAAACTTACTTCAATTTTGTAAATGCGTTCAGCAGTTCTGGAGATATGAGGTAATAAATAATATTTCATTGATGGTTTTCATTTTTTTAACATATTGGGAAAAAAATAGAATCTTTCAAAATAATGAATCCACAATCATCACACTTAAAATGCACTGTCCAACTACAACACAATGGCTTCACATGACTATTTTAAAGATACAAGTTATGCTAAGACTTTTTTGTCCTTTCTGATTAAATAAAGAAAAACAAATAAAACAATAAACATAGCTTTTTTTATAATTTTATTAATCTTAAATCTATGTTCATGAGGCTTCCATTGCGGTGGCGGTCTCCTCAGTGTATTTGCCCTTCTCAGCGCCGAGTGCTGCACGTCTGCCCTTGGCACGTCTCACTAAGATGTCTTTACGGTCCTTGTTCATCTTTAGTTTTACAATAACACACTGAAAATAATAAATTTATTGTAATTTATGATAGTTTTATAATTTCAAAGGTTATTTATTATGGGAATATCAGAGCCATGGAAGTGTCTCAGCAGTAATTATACCTATAACAAAGTCTATGCAATGTTATATGAATATAATCTAAGTAAGAATTAATCATCATTTAAGAGGTTTGTAAAAATGTTTAGACAAACTTTTACAAGATAAAAATATTTGTTTACATTATTTACCTATTTACTCTACACATGCTAGAAAAGTTAGTAAGTATATACTAAGAGTAAAATACAACTGAAAGGATAATTTCAATATAAACATAACCTCAAGTATAGTTTAATCGACATTTTTTACTTCTGTTTGAGTCTTAAGCCTAATAATTTCTAATATTCTTCTAATATTAATAATTTCTAAATTACTTTTTTATATTTCTTTTTTCCAAATTCACAACATTTTTACATACAGTACCACCGTCAGATAGCAACCAACTGCATCACAATGTTCTTACCTTAAATGACTTAATTTAGCGAATAACCAAAAATTATTGCTACTTTAATTTATTTTCAACAGAATTTACTACAATATTTACCTTTGAGGGGTGGATGCCGACATATGCGCTGGCGCCATTAGCCTTCTCCCTTTGGATCCTCTCAATGTAGACAACAAACTTCTTACGGTACACTTGGACTACTTTGCCAACCTGTTGACCCTTGTAATGTCCACGAACTACCTAAAAATAATCAAAAAACTATTATATGAGTAAATTTACAATTATTTTGTTAATTAAATATGTTTAAGATTGCCAGATTAATAGATCAGAGCCATATTTTGAACCATGGTACAGATTCACTGCCTCATCCAGAGAGTACTACAGAAAACCTGCAATACTACTCTTTCAGTGGCAGCAAACATCTGCAGTCTGTGAATGGTTTGGTATCATCATGTGAATTAAACTGGCACTAAGACAATAAGTACTTTAAAACAACTTAAGTTTACTAAATAACTGCATTGCATAAATAAAAGACCTAATATGAAGTCTTTTCTAGAGAACACAACTGTAAATCAGTTATTTTGTTTAATGATTAAGTAATTATGCACAAATAACCTAACATATTAATGGTTTTTCAATTGAAAACAAAAACCACATGTACAAGACCACATTTTCTGTTTAGTCAATTTTAAATATGTAAATAAATAACAGCATTTCGTATTGTTGCAAAATTTTACACCAATGAGTTTTATACTCAGATAAGATATTTTTACATTTAATACTTAAGAAGTGAAGTATATCATACCACAAATATTTTAGTTTTTAACAACATCTATGTCGCTTGTAGGTTAAAAAAAAAGACTAATATATATATTTTACCTGAACTTCGTCGTCCTTGCGGATAGGCATAGATTTAACATTGAATTTTTGTCTCAGCTCCTTAGAAAGTGGAGATGACATCAAGACTCTCCTGATGTGGGAAGGGGCGCTAAAATGCCTCTTCCTGTTTTTCCTCCTGGAGGACGTTACCAGCCTATTGTACTTCATACTGGTGGTCTTCACTGTAAACCGAAAATAACCACGTTTTAATTCACTGTTTGTAACACAATAGGTTATTGCTTAGTGCGCTAAACGTCAAGTTGCCGAGACGGTTTTCTAATTCACAATAATATGATATCGACGAAATAAATATGTCTTCTAAAGAAAACATGTTTAAATTATAATTTAGGAACTTTGAACAATATCAATATGTGTAGCTAGCGGAGATTTTTACGGATTAATTCAACGTACCCGAAACGACACGGCAAAGAATCAAGTTAAAAAGACATACAGATTATAAACACAAAGACATGTCTATTCGATAATGTTGCCAGATGAAAAATAAATTCATTGTGTAGATTAAAAATATAACTTTATAATATAAGAAATAGATATCATAATTATTTTTTGTACCAAACAGTACTTAATAACGATATATAAGAATAATATAATTATTTAAACACTAATAAAAAAAACATATACGTATTTATAATATGACCTAAAGAATTGTTTTATTATCGTACATAAATCGTATAACTAAATTGATTGTTTTAAAATATGTTTAAGCTATTAAAATAGTATCGTGGTTAAGAGTTAAACAATAAAATAAGAAAAATAAATAAACATTATAACATTTTTTAACAAAATATAATATATTTTCACTACTCATAGCAAATATGTAAAAAAAATCTTATTTTTGCGTTTAGTAGTGTAAATATATATTTAATTTTTTTTTTATAAATATTAAGTAAATATTAAATTGCTGGCAAAAAAAGATCTTAGTTATAATCAACCGGCCACGGATTGATTGGACAGTTAGATCGTGGCGCAGTGGGATAACGTGTGACCGTAAACGCGATAGCTGCAAGACAAAGTATAGCGTTGAGTTTCGCTACTTAATAGTCACAATGCAATGAATCGAAGACATGACCCAAAATCGTCAACAAAATATTTTTTTATTCATGAAAAGAAGTCTTCTTCCTTACATTTTAACATTTTCTTCATGTCGTTAAAGTCATTACTGTGGGATTTTTACGAAAGAACATTTTCTATTCTTTCAGCGAATGTCGTTTAAAAGCTGTACGTTGTGAATTCACTCCCTCATGCCTTTGAACTTTAGCTCTAAACTTAGTTAAAGGTTTTCCGCATTGACAAATACGGGCTCGTTTATTTGATTCGACGTTTAACTAATGTAATTTAACTTTGTTACACTTAAGTTTTGGATAGTAATGTTTAATTTTTAATTATGATATTGTTCTAAAAATAAGACTTTATTTGTATTATTATTGTATTTTATACTAGTAGTATGACGGTAAACACGACAGTTTTGGGTTTGATTCCCACTCGGTGGAACGAATTATTATTTATTAATATTTCCATTTCTTCGTTCTGGTACCAAGGCGGCATTGTGTTCCGCAACACAACCCGCAGTGGGGAACGGAGTGTCTTAACACTTGTGTTCTTTGCCTACCCTGCTGTATGTGAGGTACAGCGTAAAAAAGGATATCTAGCAGGGTAGACATATGGCACCTAGTGTTATGACACTCCTTTCTTCATGTCCAATTATCAAGACATTTTGATTTAATTTTTTATAACTTTATTAATTATGGATCTGTGATAAGAAAACTATGATACACATGTCATACAAGATATAATGAATTTTATGGTAAAAGTTAAATTAATACAGGTATTACCTAACATTTTTAGAGGTCGCGGAGTATGAAGTCGGAAAATCAGCTGTTTTGAAAGACATTAACGTTAAAGTCTCCAACCATCATAACTGGTGTAGTAAGATCAGGCTCGTAATAGGGCATCATTTTAGCGATGTTCTTGGAATACTTCAACAACGATAAAACATAAAGAGTTTAATTTCAGCTAACGCTATGCACGGGTGCTTAAAAACTTAAAGCTCCCTACTGGCTCTTCAGTGTTTATCTGGTGTTGAGCAGAAACCACAGACGATCCCATACATCACACTTATTTCCGAATGTATTGTTGACAAACGTCGTATAGAAACGAAACAACCTGCTGCCTAATGTCTCTTCATCATCGATTGTTGTCGACGTAGAAGTGATTTCATCATCTACTTGCATATTTTCCAACGCCCCAGCTGCAGATGTTATGGCACGGTCACATATCCGTTCGGTCACATTCTATCTTCTACGTTCCTGGTACTGCTTCGGTCAGATGGTGTTTTATTACTACCATTCGATTATTCTTGAGTAGCCTTTTTACTGTTTATCATATTTGTGTTTGGTTTTGGTTTTTGGACGCATATAGGCCGACAATTATATTTAATTTTGATAATATTTTTTTATTAAAACATCCTATCCCTAATTCACTTCACACACTTCTTTATACTATTTTTATAAATACAATCGATAGATTTTGACCATAGCTGACGAATAAAAATTAAACCAGCTTCCCTGAACCAAAAGTTATACTAATTGCAAAACTTGATTCGCAAATTAAATTTAAAACGACGTCGCTTCCTACTCCAACGTGCGCGACTGTTCTTCTTTATTGTAATAAATTCTTAAATCTTTAGCTATCCAGTGGTATAATTTTATTTTAGATGTAGGATAAACTACAAAGCCAAACTGTGCGGTCCGATTGTGTTATCATTAGGTTTTTTGGATTGCCCCCGTATGGTAGCGAACTTACGACGTATTCATGTCAAATGTGTAAATTTTTCAAGAATACCAGCATTTTTAGTTGTATTTCGCGTATAACAGCTTAGACTTCCCTACTTTCAGTCAAATTTTTGAGACGTTGCGTATTGAATGATGAAACTGAACGCCGCGCTTTGTCTTGTTACTAGAGCGAGGAAATGGAAATAATTATTCTTCCGTGTGGGAGTCGAACCCACAATATACCACATTCTATGCCATTGCGTGACCACGGATTTACCAGTTCATAATTAATTTCTCCCTGCTTAGTTTACATAATATGAGAAGTGTCAAGAAATATTAAAACAATATGAAATACATGTTAATAGCACAATTTTTATTCTGCGGCCATCATAATAGGTCGCGGAACAAAACTAAACGCGTGGCACCGTGAGGTTCTTTCAGTCACCGACTGCAGCGAGTGGCCTCGCTGTTGATGACATGGTGCTATAGAAATTCATTACAATAAAATGAATAATACATTAAGTATAGCAGATGCTATAATCGAATGTGTAATTTTTTTCTCTACTTCATCTTGATCTAAATGCTCCCGTGGTCAGGTACGGGCGACAGACAATTTGAGATAATTGGTTTAATTTGAGTTATTTGATTTACTATATTTATACGATTTCATACTAAGACTAACGGCCCACTTCTGGCTTCGCCCGCATACCACCTATAATACTTTTATTATGCATTTGTCAACAGATTGATACATTCAATATGAATACTACGTGGTTGTATAACAGGACGTTATCAGCGGCAAGGGCGCTCCCCGCGGGACTCGTGCCTAGGCGTGCGGCCGTAAACAGGGCGTTGAATTATTTTAATTTTTACATTTTCTCGAAAAGTATACGTCCAAATTAGATGCTATAAAAGCCGAAGATTATCTATCATATCATTAAAGTTCCTTGATGATGAAATAACTTTCGCTTGTAAATTACAATATACATGTGAAATAAGAATCAATGAAATATCACCTTACAATTTTCGTTTATTTTTTGTAACACCTTATTGTCATTTATTTATAAGATATAGATATATGGTATCGAGGACTTGTTTTAGAACTATTATAATAAATTTGAATATTTTTGTCATGCAACGGACTGACATATAATTAACAATTGCAGTGCACGCGCTTAAAGCAATTTGATGGCCCTTATTATTGTTATTTCATTATTTAAGGCTAACTAATAACAAGGCCGTAATGTTAGTTAGCCTAAAACACTCCTGATGAATGCAGCTTTCATACAGAACAAAAAGAAAGTAAATCGGTCAATCAAATCAAAATAAATCAATGATCAGACCAGACGATGATATCATATTTTTGTATTCTCACCTAAGATTCGGAACTTACTCTTAGTTTTCCTGTATACTCCCAAAGGAACCTTCATCACACATTTTAGCTTATTACGTACGTTGTCTGTCCGTAGTGAATAAGTATTTTCATTATTATTAAAGCGTTTAAAAAATTAGTTTAAATAAAAGGTATGAAAGAGTATTCAGAGAGACTCACTGTCAACGCACTCCGCTCTTGAAAGGCCGTGCTTTGTCTTGTTACAAGAGCGCGGAAATGAAAACAATTACTTTAAAATTCCAACTAATTTCCCCGAGCGGGAATCGAATCTACCGTTCTCCGTGCGGTTTTACAATGCATGCCTCATAACCGTATGTTTTTACAGAGATCCCTTACAGATACACTTTTTACAATTTTTAGGGTTCCGTACAGCCCTTAAAACATCACTTATCCGTCCGTCTGTCTGTCTGTCTGTCTTTCAAGAGCATTTATCTCAGGAACGCTTGGAGATATTGAGTTGAAATTCAAACCATACACTCAGACATACGGCCCCATGATTTCCTGAAAAAAAAAAACTTCTACGTTTACTCAAAAAAACGATATGGGCGTTTATATAGCAAAAACGCGTATTTCGACACTATAAGGGAATCAAAATTAATCGGGCTGACTTAGAATTCTGAAAATTAACAGCTAGTATCTATAGGTAGTATTAGTTCAGGAAAAAATTTGAAATTTGAAAACAATATATTTGTGGTTAAATTTAAAGAATAATAAAGAATAATAATTAAAGGGGGGCAAAATCTGTAGGTTCATTATACTATTTTACATTAATTATTATATTTTGTAGAATATTAATAGATCATTTTATGTTTTTAAGTATGTTAATCATAAATCATGATTATATAATGTAATTGTATCAATTATTACGAAAATAATATCCTTTCCTATTCTTTTGTAATTTAAGATTTTATAATTATATTTCCGGGCCGTTATGGTGCAGAATGAGCGCCTAACTTCAAACGCCACAGTAATGAGTTCCATTCTCTGTGCGTAGGGAACGAAGTGTTTTACCAAGGAAGCCTTTCCCTGCATGAAACTTGAATGAAACTAAAAAAAAAACGGGATAAAAAGTAGCTCAAATGTTGCTCCATAAAGCCTTCTTTTTTCCAGTAAAAGTCCCATAAAAAACGTTCTAGCTAATATGGAGATTAGTCCGGACTGACAGAAAGATAAATAAAAACAAAAAAGTGTAAATAATTATATGAATTTGAAAAAGTACGGTGATTTCAAAATACATACAGCCACTACAATTTTATTTATATGAATAGACTAAGTAGCATTTCTTTTACCGTTTCCTCGTGTTACCTATTAATTTGATTTTGACTAACTTTATAAGGAAAACGCTTATATTTCTAATAGTTATTATATTTAATAGGTAGTTATAGGAGGGAACCTAGTTTTAAGACAGTCCGTTTCTCATTTTCAGTTTAAATCTGGAGGCATTGTGTGTGGAGTGGCGGAAGTCAACGCCGCGCTTTCTCTACACCAGAGCAAAAAAAAGAGGATATTACATATTTAATTTTCTCCTGTCGCTCTTATAATCATGCTTTGAGCCCCTGCGCCACGAATCGCTTTATATTTGAGTAAAATATTTATAAAAATAATTAAGGTACACCAAAAAACTTCTGTTTCACTTAAATTATTTTATCAACAAATGTAAGAGTTAAAAATGGATTTAAAAAGAAATCTTTCAAAGTTAAAATGACAAAAGTCATGGAGGAAAAAACAAAGTAGCAAAAGTTTTATTTTATTAATATTACTCCAAGGATCTATAATTTGCATATTATTAGGCAAGTTTGTTATAAGTTTTGTGTGGGGTCGATGCTTCCAAGTGAGCTTTTAGGTGGTGTACAAGTAAAATTAATAAATCTAATGATCTGAAATATATATCTCCATTTATATAAAATAAATGAATTAGCTTCACGCTGTATTCCGCACACTGCAGGGTAGACAGAGGGAACCTCCACTTTCTGCCGAATTCTGGAGGCATTGCGTGTATTGCTCTATATATATATTTTAAGTAATCCTCTCTTTTAAGATAAATTGTGTACTAAACGGAATTTCCCATTTTATGTCTTAAGTTCACGCAAATAAAGTCACACGCAACGGGTGACTATTGTATAATATTCATTAAGAACAAAGAAACTTATTATCTTTACATATTGTACCTTAAGCACAATGATTGTGATGAATCTCTCTCTTTTTTCTTGTCATTTAGCATCAATAAGTTTCTGCGTGGTGAGTACTGTATAAGCATTTTTTTTAATATGATCGGAAATATTAAATTATATTTATTTTGGAATATAGCCCTAAACGAAAATAAAACTCACAACCATCATGTGCACAGCCAGACACTGCGTTAGCGTTAACGCAGCATCCTCGATGTAGCAGGGTAGGTAGAGGGAACATAGTGTTAAGACACTCCATTTCCCATTCTATTGTCTAATTTTCGTGACATTGCATGATTACTGGAGGGTGGAGGCCGCGCTTAGTCTTGTTATCAGGGGCGGGGAAATAAAATAAAATATATTAGGAACAAAAATAGCATATAAACAAAGAACCAGAAAATGAAAATAGCTCAGTCCCCGAGTATGAATCGAATTCGTAACCGTCAACAGTTTCAAGTGTACATATTAATATGTATTAAATGTTTTTTTGGTATACAAGAAAGATAGAGTAATAAATAAAACACGCTCATTCAAGACTTTTCTCTTCTTTTTAAGAATTGTATTTTTATGTTTTTAAATCATCGTCGTGAATGGACTAAATAGGGATGACATCGCAAACGTATCATGATGCCTAACCTTTTTAGACAAAAAATATATATATTTTTAAATGAAAATAGTAGGATACCGGGTAGGCAGAGAGAACCCAATATACAAACTCATACAGACATAGTGTAATATAATATAAAGTTATATAATAAAATAAATGTTATTCAAATCCCGAGTAAAAATAGCAAAATATAAAGAAAATGATTATCAAAATTACAAAAATATATTAGATGACTATTATAATTTCCTCATACAAATGTATACATATTAGCAAATATTCTAACAAAAAAAAAACAATACAAACACTAACACTAAACCACCTGAGATCAACAATAGCTTGAACTCAAACTTAGTACTGGCGACCCTATGACCTCTACAGCCCAACCCGTGGATCCTAGATGTCTCTGCCGTCATTTCAGGCGGACTTGCGCATACCGTCCACGCCCGGGCAGTGAATGGATAGACCTCGTGGGGTCCGGACGTGCCTGTTACGTGTTCTAGTGATGATGACCAGACGTGAGAGCTTCGGCCAGCTCTCCTGAGCCCGGTTAGAAACCATGTGCGAAGATATAGGTGAGTTGGTGACGAGATTTTCTCTTTTTAAGTGATTGGTGTTATTTTCTTTTTTCACTCTGTTTTTTTTTATGGAAATGTATGTATGTGTGTGGTTTGAATGGATTTCGTGTTTTCGATGGGCACATGTGATTTTATTGGGTTTCGGCTATAGGAGTTTGGTGTGTGTGGTCGTTTTTCTAAATATTGTTCTAATTTTGTATGGATCGTAATTGAGTTTTATTTATTTTAAAGTGAATATGTTAAAATAACTTGATTGTGATTAAGTAGGGACGGTTATCGCGCCTTGTACCTACGTCGCGTTATGTCTCCCGATTCAATTAATTTTTCTTTTCGGGTTTATTATTAATTTAATTATTAAAATGTATTTTTTTATTATACACTTTTTATATACATAATTTCATCAAGTAAATCATTAAAGTTGACTGCGAACTGTTCAAACAATTTTGATTATAGTTAGTAAAGGAATATAAATAGATTTTCTAATTAGTTCGGGCGTAAAATAATTATAAAAGTGAAAATTTTCAGTTAAGTTTAAAACAAAAATAATATGATGTGATAAATGAATGATATGTACAATATTTAATAGTAATATTTTATTTCTATCTTTAGTGAATAAAATAATTTATTATTATTTTCATGCTGTATCACGCATATGGTGGACAGGCAGAGAAAACATAGCATCCATTCTCCACTTTTCGCAAGAATTAGAATGTTGCGCGTAAAGTAACGGAACACAAGGCAACGCTTGCTGTATCAGAGAAAAAAATTAAAAAGTCGTTCCTCTGAGTGGTAATCGAACCCACAACAATCGCGTATACAGATAGACACTATTCCACGAAGCCGAAGCGATGCTTTTCTTGATCTTTCACGAAGCCGAAGCGATGCTTTTCTTGATCTTTATTATTTTACCCAAAGCTATCAGCGTGATTACAACAAACTGAATACATACCTATAAATATTTTCCATCAAGCAGGCATCGAACCTCCACCCCATTTTATTCATTCAATTGGTGAATAGTCTCAAAGGCGTATTTAAACGATAAGGTTAATACATTAAAAATAATTAAAATTAATAACACAAGTAAACTAAATTTAAGCTATTTTTTTAGGAAATTGTTATGGATTTTTTAAAAAGTTAAAGGATTTAAAAAAAACTTTCTTACTTTTGTCTATAGAAATTGACCTATAATATTTATAGTGTATAAAATCCATTCAATCCACTTTTCATATGGATAATTGGACTTTAAATTCGAGAAATGTTCGATTTAAAAATATTATATATTATGGATTTGGACCGTCGCGGCGTCGTCGTGACGCAGCTGATCTGACTGTAAACGCTTGTGGGTTCGATTTTAAATCAGCGACTTTGATTTCGACTACTTACTGTACGTAACATAAACAAATCAATCGTACAATAAAAACGCTTTATTGCACACAAATAATAAATCAAAGTAGATGTTAAAAAGTTAACGTTGTTGAACAATATTTCATGTATGGTTCAACAGTAAAAGTTTATATTGTTGAACAAATATTGTGATGGTTCAACAATATAAAAACGGATTTATTATAAAAATGTTTTTTTGTAGGCATTTCTATCATAAAACTAAACAACAACAACATTTTATTAGCAGTTTCAAGTTATATTCCAAATATGGCAGATTAATCAAAAACAACTTTATGTCAAGTCCACTTTCCCACAACATTTGTGTTTAACATTTTATTGCATACTTTTGTGTGATTAGTGGCATTTAATATAAATATTTCCTTGAGTGTGCTTGAAGATACAACCATCGCTGTCAGTAAGGCAAATCGAGGTTACTTAATAACAAAAGCTAATCTGACGCTGTCGTGGCGCACTGGTACAGTGTCTGTCTGTAAACGCGACGATTTGATTCCCACTCGAAGTAATGAATTATTTACATTCCCTTGCTCTGGTAACAAGATAAAGCACGGCGTTGAGCTCCACCACTGAATGTCTCAAAAATTGCAACAGCTGTATACAGCGTGAAGCAAAAAGAAAAAATGAGAAGCTAATCCACTTTCTGTGTACTTGTTGGATAAATTATAAAGTTTCAAGCCACAGATTCTACAGGTAACGGATTGCGCTCGGCCGCCATTTGTACCATGTTAATTAAATTTTGCTTAATAAACAAAATTACGCGTTACCCGTCAAATTTACTTGCGGCCCCGAATGTTATCAAAATCACGCCTCATATAGAATTATAAGATTAGGCTTTGTTTATTTTTTTAACATGCTTTTATGTATTTAATTTTTTAAAGTTCTTTCGATTTGTAACTTTGTAACTGTGTAATAAAATCTAAGAAATTGAATGTGATCCTCTTATAATAATTGCAGTTATTTGGTACCATCGCATTGGTCTGATGATTGAGATAGAACCTGAATAGTGGAAGTTTTCAGAGGTTTTTAGTAAACCATTCGAGTTCAGGCTCGCATAATTATCGCATATTTGAGAGTGTAGAAAAGCATGTTTTTTTTTCAGAATCAGGGAATATCTAGATTTACATTGAAAAAAAAATGAAATAGATGAAGTAGCTAAATAATAAATATACACATTCATTCAATTGGATTTTTCAACGTACATTCATCGAGCTCTGCCAAAACAGAAAAACTTCGACTTGGGACTTTAAAAAGAAACATGTTTCTTACTATCTCTTATAAATGGATATTCTGAGGGAACCTAGCGTTAAGACAGTTAAGACAGTATCCCGCACACAGCAACTCTGCTATGTGCTCTAGCCGACTTTCTGTTGAATTCTTGAGGCATTGCTTGTTGAGTGGCGGAACTCATGCCGAATATTAGGCCAACGTCATTTTGGCATCGCGACCTGTTATGTAATTTTTGACTTATGTTGTTGTTTTGCGTTTTATGATTAATTAATATCAGCTAAGTGGATTTGTAGTAAAAAGGACTACAAATTCTTTGCACCTAGTTAGCAGTTCGATTTTGGACTAGACTAAAATGATCATGATAAATTATTTTAAGTATTTGAGTCCACCACTCTACTCTCAATGTCTCGAATATTAGGCGGAATATGAAGGCGGAGAGTCTTCCCTCTGTCTACTCTGATACATATATGCTGAAGACAGCTTGAAGCTAGGAAAATTTACAAAAAACAAAAATTTACTTAGGTTTCCATAGTAATTTTTGTAGACATAGCCTATATAATAGTAGATAGTAGATTTATTTTGATTTTATTTTCCTTTTTAAAGTGCCGTATATCAAAATAAAAAAAACAGAACCCTTACAAAATTACTTTGTTTATCTCTTAGCATCTTATCCCCTCTCTTAATAGTATATTATTTTCACTCACTTATTTTTGTATCACTTTTAGTCTTAGGCATATGACTAGTAAGGGACTTCCTCCTACCTTTATTACCTGAATGAATCTCATTTAGTTTATGGTGTAATCAGGTTTTGTAAAACGTTAAAGCTGAAAAGATCTAATGGGTTTTGGAAGTTACAGTTTAATAAGCTTAATGTTAAAGTTTTGGCGTATAAAAAAAGAGCTACTAAACAGTGCCATAAAGAGAAAAAAGGAAGACTTAAATTAATATTAACTGACATTAATTTAAGTTTTTCTAAAAAATAGATTAAAGTGATTATAATATTTCAAAAGATCAAAAACGATCGGTTCTGCGATTTCTGGTATCTGCATATCTAAACGTAAAGAAAACCAAAGAGCAATTTTTTAATTAACATGACAGAGCTCAATGTATCAGCTCTTATTGCAATGTGTAATTTAACGTTAAAATTGTTACTCCTGCAGGGGCACAAGCATGCGATGTAAATGCGACATATTGTTGGTTCGATTCCCGCTTGTGTAAATAAAATATTTAATATTTTCATTTCCTGGCTCTGATAACAAGGCAAAGTGCGACGTTGAGTTTCACCACAACACGCAATTCCTCCAGAAAATGGCGGAAAGTGGGGAACGGAAGTGTCTCAATAAGGACGGAGTGTTTTATCACAAGGTTCGCAGGTTCTACTATGCGTTAGACATGAGGATGTGCGGGAGTCTCGCATAAGTATGAAGCTAAAAAAAACGTCAAAATAAAAGGAACAATTCAATGTTTGTTCTTGTATAAAGTAATCAAAAGCATCAAGTAAAAACTGCCGTATTTTAGTATTTTAAGAATATTTCTTTTGGAAAGATATAAACTTGCCGACTTATGTAGTCAGCGTAGCATAAACATGGGCTCGATTGGCCTCATTTGGAGTTCGCTTCAAACAAGGGTTGATGAAATTCTTTAAGGTGCGCTTGAATGTAAAGAGATGTTTTTAAATATTAAAGAACTTAATAAAGCCTTTTAGGCCTTCTTTGCGCAGTGGAATAAGGTCGGGCTGTAAACGCGTCAATTGTTGCTTCGATGCCCACTCATGGGAATGATATATATTTAATTTATTCTCATTTTCCTGTTCTGGTAGACGAAGAAAGATGGGTTTTATTTAAAGAATTACTAGAGCGTGATCGTAAACGTGACAGTTGTGAGTTCAATTTCCACTCGGGGGACTGAATTATTATAATTTTCTCGCTCTTTAATCATTACAAAAAATCCCGAAAATTCGATGGAAAATGGAGAACGGAGTGTCTTAATTAGGTTCGCTCTGCCTATTTCTTTTAATGATCGTGAGGTAGACACTATCTAGTAAAATAACCCTTGGATCTTTTCTTTTTTGCACATACCTGAGATAACTGAGAAGTTTTAAGAATATACTATACATATACAGCATATTACTATAAAAAATACTTCGAGTATGAACCAAATTGAAAATCATTTTGTACATTTTGAATGAAAAATATGCTATTGCAGCTCATTTGTTTTAATATGGATGTTTCCACAATATTACAGGGACGGTAGTATGGCATATTATGTAAAGTCTCTTAATAAGCAAAAAGAACATAAAAAACGGATCAAATGCGACTCGAACTCGTTCACCGGGTTTCCTTCCCAATTTTATGTCTACGAGAAGTATCTACATACATGGTTTTGAAAGAGACAGACAGACAGGCAGACGGATAACAAAGTGATCCTATAAGAAATCCGGTTTGTTTTCTTTAGAGACATGGGACCCTAAAGATTAATAAATATCCTTAAACACTCATAAATAATTCCCTAAGTGTGTGTAATTTTCAGTGAGCACTGCTGACATTTAATATTGTTAAAGTAATATAATATATCTATAATTTTTGTAATAAAACAGTATTAGAAGTACTAGTCCACCCACGACTGCCACCAGGATATTTAGTATATCCTGTCAATCTGTAAACCCAAGCTGATGATAATAGACTACCCACACTCTTGCCCACGTGTACATGTAATTTTTACGACATTGCTTCTTGACCTTTACCAAGTTTAGATGCCAATTGTTTTAATATTAGAATTGTGTAGAACGGTATGAGAGAACCGAATGTCTACAGTAAATTTTATTTCGTTATGCATTCGTCATATATGTTACAGTAGTTTGGATCTGGGCCGATTAAATATATGAAATTTTCTAATTTTTAGTCTAAGGTCATAAGATGAGGCATTTATATTAAATAATATTTAAACAAATATTTATAAAGACAAGCTTTTTCAAAAAGGTACGTTGTACTAAAACAAAAAATAATAATTTCATGAAATTGCAAAAGATTATATATATATTTTAAACTAGCGGCTCGCCCACGGCTTCGCCCGCTTAAAATACATGATTATTGATTTAATAAGCAGAATTGATTGACAACTATAATGACTTCTAATATGATTTTTTTACGACATTATCGTCAAAGAATTTTTGATTGTTTTAAATAAAAAAATACGACCATTGTTGATATTTAATATTTATATAATATACATAAAGCTAATTATTTATTACACGTATATATTTTT
Source organism: Heliconius himera (assembly GCA_021202915.1). Lineage (NCBI taxonomy): Eukaryota > Metazoa > Arthropoda > Insecta > Lepidoptera > Nymphalidae > Heliconius > Heliconius himera. The sequence goes on from JAJHJA010000119.1 coordinate 162,129, forward strand.
GTAACTTTATGTTCTTTTTACCTATATAATATACTCTGTTAAATGTGCTGATGTAAGTGAATAATTTAATTTACTCATTCAGAAACAGCCTTAAATGCTAAATTATTGATTTGAAGGATTCATAATATTCTTTGTAAAATAACTGTAATAATTGCATATTAACTCCTGTACAGTTTTTAAATTAGTTACATATATTATATGAACGAACCAACCAAAAAATCTTTGTATTTACTTGATATTTCTTTCAAGATCGTTCTTTATCTCTGTGTTGAATTAATTACGACTTCTTCCAATGACGATAACTTTTTTTTTAATGAACTGATTTTGATGAACTAAACTAGTAGTAGTTAAATTGAGTTAAAACAAAGCAATTGGTGAAATTTTCACGTAAATCGGTTCAGTACTTTCAGAGAAAAATGTGGACAAAAATATGTCGACAAACAAACAGACAGACAAGAAATTCAAAAAAAATCTTTTTGCTTTCTATTATTATTTTTAAGTGTCCCTCTATCCATTTCAGTCAAAATTACTAAATGTACAGACAAAATATTTTTACTGTCTTATTATATATAGAGATAGAGATTAATATTTTATTTTTTACTCTTTATTTTTTATTTACATTTTATTTTTTATTTTAATTTTACTTAATTTTCTTATTTCTTTTAAAGATTTATTATTGCAAGGTAACCTCGGTAAATCTAAATCTTCAGGTGCTCGATATCATTTAACATCAGAGTGCTTGCCAAGACAAATCAAACGCGTCCAAGCCAAACCTTTCCAAATTTCAAAGTGCCTGGTCATCTTCTGGCTCCATCTCCTACTAATTACTAGGTGATTTTTTTTCATGGTATATTGTATTTAAAAATAAAGCTCTTTTATTTGAAAATCATATTAGTGCAAAAAATTGTGATCCTTCATATTTAGTGTCCGACCGCAACAGCGTTTTCAGCCGAAACCGAACTTTCGACATTGGTCTCAATTTCCGCCGAAACCGAAAGCGAAACTTTCTTAACAAACAGTATAATTAAAGACAAACTGACAAATGGTCATTACCAACTATTTTTACCCTATATTGCATGGTCCATAGTTTTACCGTCATCGAAATATAAGCTATGTATACAAAATATTTTTTTATTAAACATCATATTTTAAACAAAAAAGAATCCGTGGTAAGCTAAGTAAGATAAGATGAGATAAGACTTGTGACTTTTTTAAATAAGTATGTCAAAAGATTCCAGCCTTGAGTATATAAAAATTAAAATCAGTCATCTTCGATGGTCTGTGAATATGTACTCATATAAATGTATTTGCAAATTCTATGTAACAAATTGTATCTAAAGCAAGGCTGAGTTTTGTTTTAGTAGTTAGAAGTTTTTTGGAAATAATGAAGGTCCAGACTATTCAGAATTAGTTGCCAAAATAGTTGATTAAATTGTACTTTTTACTATCCGTCCATTTCGACAGATTCCCAGGTAATCTGGGCAATAATTACCAGAGTGACACCTAACAACTACTTAAAAGGTTCAGCTCTTTTTCGGCCGTAATCGAAACTTGGCCGAAACTCTGATTTAAATAAATAAAAGCGTATAAAACATAGGTTCTATTTAAAACACTTTATTTATATCAAATAATAATTTGCTATGACTTGAGAGTAAAGTACTTAAGGCGTTCAGAAAAATTCTCATAGAACTCTTAGTGGTCATTAATCACTGACAAGATTTAGCGATTTCACCACTACGGACGTAAATAGCTATGTAGATTTCTAAGAACTTTGAATAATTTCTTTGTTTCGGTAAATACATAAATTAAAATAAATTGCCAGAAAAGGGAAAATTATTTATTTCTTGAGTGGAGGTTGAACTCACAAGCGTCGTTTTACATTTAGACACTGCGTCACGATGGTCTGTTCAGTGATATTTTTAAATTGATGTTAATAATATTCAATATATTAGATATTAATAGCAGAAATCTCATTAAGTGCTTCTAAATTCTAAAAGTTTCGATGTATTTGTTTTATTTTTTTTGCATTTTAAATAAAATCAGCGACTACCGAGTGCTAATAATGCACTACGTTCTAAATTTTATTAAGATTTACTCGTGTGTATGAATAATTACAAACATATATAAGACAGCGGAAACATAAAATATGTTCAAACGTCAAACATGAACTCGAAAGTGAATTTTATTTCCACAAGTTTGCTACTAAAATTTTAAGATATTATGCCATAAAATGTTCGAGTGGAATACATGAAACAACGATATTTTACAGAAATTTTAAGTCGAACTCTATATGGTATACTAGTTGCCGCCTGCAACTTTGTTTACGATGATTTTTTTAAGAACATAAGGTTCCGTATGTTCTCGTTTCCTGATTTTTGGGAAACATCATAAGGAACCTATAGTGTTTTGCTCCGCGTTTGTCAACCACTTAGTTAGGACAGATTTTTGCATACATATATGGATTATGGATAATCTATTTGTCGATGGTAAGTTTTACTTAAATATATATTTACCTAATGTTAAGAATAGTAAGTAATATATTTTTTTAATAAATAAACAATTTCGCACGCTCGAAACGCTATAGCTACAGAAATATGCTGAACTAAACTGAAAAATTAAAAATCAGCTTCACGCTGTATCCCGCACACTGCAGGGTAGGCAGAGGGAACCTAATGTTAAGACACTCCGTTCACTACTTTCTGCCGAATTCTGGAGGCATTGCGTAACTAAACTGAAAATATAAAAATATTCTTTTTAAATACAGAAATACTACCTATAGATTTTTTAAGTTTTCACACAATAGAAAACAAAACCTAGTTAGTGTTAAGAGGCAAAGGGATTCGAACCTACACTCATGGTCTGTTAATTGAAAATATTTGTTTTTCCACTAATATATTTTGTTAATTTGCCTTATTTACGCTCACATTTGATTCCTGAATATGACGTACCGTACCACACCGTACCGTATAATTTACTAAACATGCTAAGTAGAGTTTGTTAAAGCATAAAGCTTAGGTACATTTTTTAAGGAAAAAAATCGCATATAGCATTGTAGGCAGAAGGAACATAGTGTTTATTGTATAACATAACATGACCATAATAACTCATTTTCTGACAAATTTTCCCGACATTGCGTGTACGTAGCGGCGGAACTCAACGCTGCGCTTTTAAAGTCAGGCGACGACGTTTTTTCATATTACTTTAATAGAAACTTAAATAAATGTGATTTCTGAAATTTGTTTAAGATAGCTTTGCAGGGTTAAATGTATATTTCCTGGAGCCGGACCCAAATGTAGTTATACTAAAAGTTATATACATGTCAGCGAAGTTATAACGAGGTACAAATTTTGAACTATGAGAGTCTTCCAAAGTTTATATTTATATGGTACGTTACTATAAGTCGTATGGGTTATTTCTGTGCAGTTAGACATTTTTCACCGCATTCACTGTCAATTTAACGTCACACTTTGCCTTCTTATTTGATCGAGGAAATTAAATTACCTAATTCATTGTTGCAAGTGGGAACCGAATCCATAATCGTCGGGTTTACAGTCAGACGCTGTGCCGCTGCGCCACAACGGCCTCTACTGTTTGCTTCCAATAAGAGTGCCTAGAGACTTGTTTTTATCTGCCTACAGAAAAAAAAAGAAATCTTTTTCTGAAAAAAAATGAAAAATATAGAATTCAAATTGTCTGATATAATAAAACTTAGAGTATGTTTTACTCTATATACAGTAGAATAGTACATACTACATAACACTTAAATTTGTAGCGAATCGTTGTAAAAGGCGTAAGATCAATTTAGAGCACTATCCAATAAAAACGACCGTTGGTCTTAGAAGAAGAATTCACAATACACTTTTTACTATTCTATGATTTCGAGAGCTTCAAGTCTAAAAGCTTAAAAGCTTTACGTGATGAATAAAAAACTTTTTTCAACGAATTGAGTGATTTAGAAAACTTTCCAAATAATACCGTTTCAATTCTAAGCCTGTAAATGCCGAAATTAATTACCGTTATTCTAACTCAACAAACTAAAAGTTGATGAAGTTTAGGTCTGTTTGAGTTCGTTCGTTGTAGTTTTAAAATTATCATAAGTACAGTAGATAAAATAAATCAGATTCACGCTGAATCCCGCACACATTAGGGTAGGCGGAGGGAACCTAGTGTTAAGACACTCCGTTCCCCACTTTCTGCCGAATTCTGGAGGCGTTGCGTGTTGAGTGGCAGAACTCAACTCAAATGGTTATAAATGTGAGAATTAATAACTGATCGTTATTCTAACTGAACAAACAACGAACAAAGGTTGATGGAGCTTAGTTTTCCTTGAATTCGATTAATTTTAATTTAGTTATGTGAAAAAAAATCTTTACCAGAATTGTGTAATTCTACGAAAATGTATTTACTTAGGATATATATTATTGTAAATGAGGTCGTCGTGGCACAGGGGCACAAGTTATAACTGTAACGCGACGGTTGTGGATTCCGTGCCCACTTGTGTGGGGAATGAATTATTATTGATTTATACTATTGATTTTATGTACACTGCCTTTGTCTTGTCTTTGTCTTTTATGCCACCTATAGCTAGCTGTACTAAAGATACATTTATTAACGTTAAACAGATACTAAATCGCCACATGCGTGTGCAGAACCAATTCAATTTAAATTTTTAATATTTAAATTAAACGTCAATTGGTATTTCTAGTTATGGCTGTTGGTTTTTATAATAATTTATTCTATGAAATTAATTAAAGAAAATTACCATCATTATGATTATTACATTACTATACACTTTGAAAAATCGCAGTACAGTGTAAATTTTAAATAAAATTAGATAAAAATCCTGAAAAAAACATATACAAATCCTTCTTACCGAGCTTTTATTGTTATTACACTGAATAAAAGCTTGCAGTAACAATTAATGTGCTGAATTTAATCTAAATGCTCCAACATCTTAAGGATAATAAGGATTCTCACTTATAAGAGAATAACATTTTCATTATTAAAACAAGAAAAAGAGAGAATACATACATGAGAATTGTTTATATTACAAAAATAGAGACAAATGATATCTTTGATATGTCTGCTTTTTTTGAGGAAGTATATGAGAAGAACAAAATTTTGAAAAATATACATTCATTTGGTATAAAATGGCGCTTTCCATGGGCATTTCTAGAGTTCTTTCAAGGAAGAAATATAAATATTATTCGTATACTATCGAATTAATTATTTTTTTTATGTCAAAATAAGAAAATGCAATTGGTAACATAATGCCAAATTTTATTGATTTCCTTTGAAAAGTTTTTTTTTATTTTTCAGTCCAAACTTATGTTAGTAAAAATTCTGGGCTGGGCACCCTTTACTTTATTAATGGTTTAATTATGCAGGTTTATTTGTTTTAATATAAAATTAAAAAAGCGAAGTCTAGAAAAATAACTGCGCTATTTTTTAAACGCTACATATAATAAAAACACGAGGCATGGCACTGGCCATTGAAAATGGATTTTTGTTTAAAAATAATAAATAAAACAAAAAAGAAAGCGACAGACCGCTGGAGCTCATTTTCTGCACCAATGATACCGCCGTGAACCTTTCAAACGTATATTATTGATACTTATAGACTAATATTTATGTAACTAAATGAAATTATTTAAATTTATGAAAATGTAATATTATTTCATAGGTAGTGGTTAGTTAGAATGGGTTCATATCTGAATAATAATTTAGTCTTAATATTCTGTGTTCGTAATATTTTAATTTACGCTTTTCCCGTAGAGAAAAGATGTTTAAAACATTCTGTTTCAATTTTCAGGAGAGAAGAATGGAGCGGAATTATTTTCATTTCCTTGCTCTGGTATCGAGGCAAAGCGTGACGTTGAGTTACACTCCTCAACACGCAATGCTTAGAAAGTTGAACGGAAACTGAGGAACGGAGTGTCTTAACACTAGGTTCTCCTTGTTTGCTCTGAGATGCGGGAAGAAGCTTGAAGCTGTTATTTAAATTATTGAAAATGATTCGTTTAAAAGTCTAATTTTAAGCGGAAAAAAATTCTCCACATGTTGCCAATCCGACAACATTTTTAATATACACAAAAAAAAGTATTCTTAAAATTCACAAACGAAAACTTTCACTGTTTTTTGTTATTTAGAATGATTGATCTGTTGATCGAGCATATTCATAGTTATTGTTCCAATTGTCTATTAATCAAAAATATAGGCCCATATATAGGCACAGCATGTGATTGTAAGCGCGATGGGTTTGATTCACAGTCGACGTATCGAAAATGTAGGTACATAAATGTTTATTTCTTCGCTCTAGTAAGAAGACAAAGCGCGGCGTTAAGTTCTGCCAATGAACATACAAAATTCCGAAAATTGGGCGATATATGAATAATCGTGTAACTAAACACTAGGTTTCCTCCACTTTTTTTGTTATATTCGAAATAAAGCGTGAAGCTAAAAAAAATACGACAAAGATACTAAATACTTTTGGTTTCGATGATGAGTTTGATTAGGATCCGAATATAGGATCCGGTAAAAGTCTGTTTTTTTTTGTTAAAATTATTTATAAATTCTATATCCGGTATACCATAGCGACATTAGGACCTCCGTAGCGCATGTATGAAGAGGTTGATAACAGTGCACGAGGCAAAAGAGGTATCCAGAGGCCGAAGCGTTCTCACTGGCTATTCCGCCCGCTCTAATAAAACTGAAATAAATATCACTATTTTTAATTAAGTAAAATACGGCTTTAATTAATATTTATATATTTTTTAATTTAAGTCTCAATATAAAAGAATTTATTGAAACTATTGAATTGAAAAAAAAAAACAACTCTCTGTTGTATTAATTACACGACGAAAGTGTTCGTAACATCTCCCAGGCGAATGACATTTTTTTTTTAATTGGAAGCGAAACACTTACTGAGTTTTTGGTAGCATTGTTAGCGATGAAGTAAAATAAAATAAATATTGTTAAGATTTATTAAAATTCAAAAAAAAAAGATAACAATGTAAATTTTATTATTTTAGGCGTTATTATCATGGCGCAGCGGCACTGTATCTGACTGTAAACGCGACGTTTGTGAGTTCGATTCCCATTCGGGGGAAACGAATTATTTTTCTCGTTTTGGTAACATGGCAAGGATCTCGAAAAATTCTGTTGAAAGTGGGATTTTATACTTTGATCTAGACTACTTTGATATGCGGGAAACTTTTTTAGCTTCCCGCTGTATCCCGCATTCAGCAGGATAGCCAAAAAAACTGAGTGACAAAACACACCCTTCTTCACTTTCAAAAAAGTATATACCAACTACGTTATCCTGTTCCTTCTATATTTTCTCATTAAATTTAAAATTCAGTGTCATTTCGGAGCAAATATAAATAAAATTGAAATTTAAGATTCATTTGGTTCTAGCACCGTAAAGAATGCTTTACATAATAGAGAGACCGAACTAGCTTGAATATTTAAATGTGAAATATGAACACTACGCGTAGTTGAGTACAGCTGAGACAGTTGTAACGGGAGCATACACGACTGTAGTATTAAAATTTCATAGCTTTACCTAAGATTTTGTAGTTTCGCCTAAAATTTGAATATTTTCTTAAATTTGATGATTTATGCTTTTTACGGTTTGATTTTTAGAAAAAGAAACTTTACTTTTTCAATTTATAGGAAGTTAACGCTTTTAAGACGAAAAGTTTAAATATACTTAGGACACTTAATATAATCACTTTTGTTTAATTTTGGTTTGACACCCAGAATGAAACGAAAGTACCTATTATAATTCTTTTATAGCTATATGCTGTATCCTGTATATAGAAGGATAGACAAAATAAACTTAGTGTTAAGACATTCCGTTTAACACTTTCCGCCTAATTTACGAAACATAAATTGGCTGTACTTAACGCTGCACTTTGTCGTGCTGGAGTACAGAGTACAGTCGTGCCAGAGTAACAAAATAAAAATAATTAATTTATAATAAAAATATTAAAAATATTTATATTTTTTTAAAAAGCGCCAAATCTATAGCGAAACAATTTATATTATACTTTTAATTCCAATAACAATGTATAGAATATACAACGGCTGCGTTAAAATTTTTATGTCTTCTAAAAAGTATTTTACTTTTCTAAACGTGGAATAAGACTTTAAAAATGTATAACAATATATACTTCTGATACATGACCCAAAAAAATCACCAAAATCACGACCATCCTAAGACATTTCGTTTGAACGAGAAACACAAAAAAATATGACTTTCTCAATAATACAATACAATAACTTCACTATTACACTCATTTCATTGTAGAGCAACTGTAAAAAGATAGTAAACGCCGTAAGTAGCTTTAAAGTATACGATACGGTTCGCAAAGCAAACCTATCGGAGTACTCGACGTCGCGTCGTAAATACAACAAAAGGAAATGTATAGAGGTATAACTGGTTAAGTTAATATAAATGATGATTTTAGAGTGGTGTTGTGATTTAATTTGGGTCTTTATATTTTTAAGTAGATTTTAAAATTATTTTACTAAGTAAATTTAACATTTTGTGTAGATTTTACTTTTTCGAGAGTTGTGTATGAGTGATGAAACATTCTAAGTGTCCGAGAAAACTTGCAATAGGTTAAATCAAACAATTGTCTTTTTTTACGGAAGAAGACAAGTCAAACTAGCGTACAAGTCACCCAGGTATAGTAAGTGATCACCACCCCCTTCGACCCCGTATAACACCAAAAGAGAAGAGAACAGGTTACCGGCCTTTATCGTAATTATTATATTGTATCGGCCATTTCACATGCGTGGCGAGTGGAAGAAAGTCCCTACGAAACTGCACAGTAGTGAAGTGCCACGTATCCAGGTGGTGTAGATGGTAACCATTGCCTTTCTTCGGGATCGGGTGGAAAGCGAAAGTGCTCTTCCACAAGTCTGGGACTACGCCGACTGAGAGTGCCGAAACAAAAGCATCGGTGTCAGTTCAGGAGCACATGAATGGAACACTAAACATGAGATGCTCTCGGGCCCGCTCGACTTGTGAATATCTAAAGAGCACAGAGCTCGCCTAACAGCTTTTTGGCTGAGCTAATCTTCAGGCATTGAACTCTAGCACCGCGGAACGGTGGGCAGCGTTGATCTTTGGTCATCCAAATGCGAGTTCGAGGCAAAAAGAGCGCCTAGGAGATCGGCTTTCTCTTTTGCCGTATGGATGAAGATCTAAAGTTACCAAGTGCCGCCGTTGAGAGCACTAAAAACTAATGAGTTCCGGACGGGCAGCTCTCAATTTTTTTACTAATTTTGGCGATATGTTTGGACGTTGCTCTGGCAATTTACCACTTAAAGTAGCTAGAGGTTCGGTTATTCTCCTTCTTGGAGGCTTTCATCTTCGGATCCTTAGTAACCAGTGCCTTGGTCCAGATTTGATATGCCTCGCGTTTGCTAAATGCAGCAAGTTTTGCAATACGTATCAAACCATGGCAGTAACTTGCTACCGCACTGCTGTTCTAGGAATATAAAGTTTCGTGCCCTGTACGAATGATAACAGGTTCATTCCCAAGGACCGTGAACTTAAACAATAGGCATCAATTATCACATACTTTCAATTTTATAAAGAACTACATTGTTACTACGTAAAAATATTGTTAATTCGCGTGTTCTTTTTCCCCATTCCCACAAAATCATGGGGGCTCATTCGGGATGGTGAAGAACATCGTGTTTAACGTATTTATGAAGAAAGTTAACGACAAAGAAAAGAGAAACTAAAGATTGTTCTGGAATACGACTTATAACGCTGACATTATTGACTGGATGTGAAAAAAAATCTGATTTACGATTTTGAAATTTTCTAAGTCTATATTCCCATTCACATTTTCAAAAAACGTATAAGAGAGTGGAGAAAATACAGATTCATTGCTCCTTTATGTTAATTCTATTATAACGCATTTTATTCGTAAGAACCCTGTAAATATATTAAACGAATTCCTTTGGTGTCTGTTAGCTGACCGCGCCCGATGCTGCCATGTTGTTGCCTGAAATTAAATGTAAATTCGTATGAGTTAGATCTTGAATTTTCCATGAGAGCCTTTTGTACGAGCCTCGTTGCTTTGATACATATATTATATACCCTGTACTGTTTAATGTATACTCTTTAATGTATCACACGTGATGTGTGATGTAATAGAAACATTTTATATTCCGCATATAGCGGGATAGGCAGAGGGAAACCAGAGTTAATCTAAAGGCCAATATATATAGTAGATATTAGGAGTTGAGTGCTCAACTCCTCGTTTTGTCTTCTTATGTTGCCTCCAGTGGGCACCGAACCCTCGTGTTCACAGTGAGACACTGTCTCGCCGCCAAGGCCTGTCGATATTATTTATATAATTATATTATATTTTAAACGCTTAGTAATACTTTTTATGTTGAAACTATAAAAGAGTGGTGTCTGCCTAAAAATAATGGCCGCGGACTAATATATAGGTATATGTATATAATATGTCCTTCATGGTCTTAGAATATATTGCATAAGGGTAAATAAACAAAAAGAGGTAAAAGCGAAATGAACGAAGCGAACTACCTCCAGGAGCTTATCCTCAAAATATGGTAATATCTTGATTTAGTACTGTTAGGCGAACCAACAAATCAGACACAAAATCCAACTTTTACAACAAATTTATTTACACTTGTTATATACACATATGCTCTCGTAGTCACAATATTGAAATATGAATTATAATGACAAGTTGTCTTGACAATATCTTAGAACGTAATGAACATGAGTGCCGTGTCGTTTGTGCTTATATTGGAAATCCACCGGAAAAGACGCAGCACACTACCGCCACTTAATATAATCGATAATGGAAACAATATCAAATGACGTACTTGTAATTACAGTGACACCTATTACTACATTATAAGAAACTTATGCTAACAGCTCGGCCATCCTGCTAATCGCGAGTCCCTTCGCGATTTAAGAATAGTTCACAATTTTTAAATGTCCTAATTTAAATAGCTTTAGTTTTGTGCCAACAGTTACATAACAATTATATTTTTAGCACAAGTGAGGATATTTACAAAAACTATTAAATTAGATATATTCACATGTCATAATATGTTAATTATACAATTTGAAATACATTTTCTAAATTTGTAATTTTCTTTAAATCAAAATAATTATTACATAAAACTAGACTCATGTGATGTTTGTAAAAGAATCCTGTTATTCCTTAACTAAAATTAAATAAAGTAAATGTTAAATAAAGTAAATAAAGTAAATGTTTAAACACTTTTTTTTGCACTTTAAACATTGCAAACATTTTTTTTTTGTATTTATACATTTTTAGTTTTTTGATTTTAGATTTATACAACAATTATATAATTATGTATATTAGATAATATATAATTATGTAGATTTATACAATTCAATAATTCTCATTAACACAATGAGCCATCAGTATACATTCATAGCTATATACATTCATGTTATAATTTAATTATTACATATTATTATTATTTTTTTCACAAGAATTTGGCTAAACAACACTAACAACGCTACATGGAAGATTCCTATCTAATATCGAACACCCATTCTAGTACATTAAAAGAGCATGTTAGACATTTCAATTCGTAAACCAAGCAGATTCATTAACTTAAAATAAAATAAATAAATAAATCGGTTCACGTTGTATCCCACACACTGCAGGGTAGGCAGAGAGAACCCAGTGTTCAAGACACTCCGTTCCCCAGTTCCTGCCGAACTCTAGAGGCACTGCGTGTCGAGTGGCAGAACTCAATGCCGCGCTTAGCTTCGACCAACATCAGAGCGAAGAAATGGAAATACAAATCTAAGCAAATATTTCATCTCCCCGAGTGGGGATCGAACCCACAAACAGTCGGTTTTACAGTCACACCCTGTGCCCCTGCGCCACCACTGGCCTCATTCATTAACTTTCATATACTTTATAAACCTAACATACAAAAAGTAGTGCTAAATAGCACCAACATGACTGTATAGAGTTACTCTATTTCCTATTAAAGACCCATATATATTATCAAGGTTATTCTCAACTCAACCACAGCTAATAATTAATGACACGTTTACTTTATATATTGTACAAATCTTACATATAAAAGCAGCTCATTTGAAAAATATTCAACACACAATTTGTGTAGCCATGATCAGTCAAATACAATAAACAGAACGTGACACCGCTCGCCTCATTATTCCCATATTCAAACCACATTATCACAACCATAATGACTGCCATCTTCACCCTCATAATCTCCATCCTCACCATGATCCTCATCCTCACAATGATCCTCATCCTCACAATGATCCTCATCCTCACAATGATCCTCATCCTCACAATGATCCTCATCCTCACAATGATCCTTATCATCACAATGATCCTCATCATCACAATGATCCTCATCATCACAATGATCCTCATCATGACCATGATCCTCATCATGACCATGATCCTCATCATCACCACGATCCATATCATCACCATGGTCCTCAAAACCATGATCCTCAACACAACCATGATTATTAGCTTGTCCTCGTCTATTACTGGACAAAGGTCTCTTCAATGATATGCCGCGAAGATTGACCATCTCTTACGTACAGCCGTTGCCAGTCACATGTAAAAAATAATAAGTGCTTAATATCTACAAACGCTTATGCATTAAGTCCTGTCCTTACGTACGTCTGTCTGTCTGTCTCTCAGGACTAATTATCTAAAGAAGATATGGAAATATTAAGCTTAAATTAATATGAAACATCCCGATCAACAATACACTAAATCTGCGGAAAATTCGTCTTCTGAATCAACAAAAGGAGGTTGGTGGGCAAAATCGTGTCGAATTCGATTGGTTTTTTGGTTATTTTTTTTTTAATTCAGATTATTTTAAGGTTTACTTCTACTTTCCTCAACAAATGTCAGTTGTACGCGTAATGTAATTTGAAAGTCTACTTGTAATAAACAAGAAATTGATAATATACAAAAACAAACAAATAACAACAAGTTGACAGATAGATAAATATGCTCTTAATTTTCCTTTAGGCATAAGTTATACTAAATTTGCATCATTTTCCATGTTCGTATGCATTATAAAATTCCACAGCCAATTTTCAATTACTATGCAAAGCTTGTATCGTATATTACTATAACGATATTAATATATGGACTTAAAGGATGTCGATGTTAAAACTGGAAAGTAACGATTGTAGTACTTTTATTGTAAATTTTATCTTCAAATACTGTTTTCTTGAGTATTTTGTCGGCTCTTCTCAGCCAAAATAAATCTAAATATATTTCTGAGCCAATGGTAAGACTTACATCACAGATTCACTAGACATTTTTTTTGTAATTTTGCTACTAAAATAAAAATAAAAGGAGTAATTTAAATTCGATTCACTTCACTCAGCTATACATTGCATTTTTTTTATAGTTACCATTATCATTATTTTCCCCTTTATATGTATGTTTTTTTTTTCAGATCAAAAATATTTCAAACATTTTTTTAGGATTCATAACTTAAGCTACTGTACCTACCTACCTACCTACGTATGTCTCTATTTGTATCTATTGCTACACCGTGATCATTTCCACCATTTACCAACCAAAAGCCATTATTTCACACAGATTTAAAAGTTTAATTTTATAAGAATTTTGCTTCGTGTCTCATCGTAAACACATTTATACTAACATATTTGTTAAAATTAATATACTTAATTCTCGTCGTTTGGGAACGACTCGCTATGAATTTATTCCATTCCGGTCAATTACAACAATTTAAAAGAAATACTTTAATATCAATTCAAATTTCGAAAAATCAATATTTTTTTATTCATTTTCTTTAATGAGCTCAAAAATGACTTCACTAACCTGATTCTTAAGCTCCCTTTATCCTTAAACTCGAGTATTTTGCATCTGGTATTATTCGTCCATTACCATTAACCACGGGTAACATCCATCCATTATCCTTAACCTGAAATGTTATCTATCCATTGCCCTTAACCTCGGGTATCATCCATCCATTATCCTTAACCTGAAATATAATCCATCCATCACCCTTAACCTCGGGTATAATCCATCCATTATCCTTAACCTGAAATAAAATCCATCCATCACCCTTAACCTCGGGTATAATCCATCCATCACCCTTAACCTCGGGTATAATCCATCCATTACCCTTAACCTCGGGTATAATCCATCCATTACCCTTAACCTCGGGTAAGATTAAAATGATTAAAGACGAATGATATGGGACGAATGATGAGGGACGAATGATGAGGGACGAATGACGAGGGACGAATGATGAAGGATGAATGCTTAACTCCTTAACCTCGGGTGGCATCCATCCTCAAACCCTTTCCTCGGGCATCATCATCCCTAAACCCTATCCTCGGGCATCACTCAACCCCAAACCCTATCCTCGGGCACCATCCGCCCCATAAACCCTATCCTCGGGCATCATCATCCCAAACCCTATCCTCGGGCATCATTCATTCTCAAGCCCTATCCTCAGGCATCATTCAATCTCAAGCCCTATCCTCGGGCATCATTCAATCTCAAGCCCTATCCTCGGGCAATATTATTTTCCATGTTCCTGAAACTCAAACAATATAAGCTTAGACTTGCACACATCATAATAACGTTTTTATCAACCTAATTACATTAACATAAAATTCCTTCAAATTTATGAATTTGAAAATCTATTCAAATAACTTTGACATTCGAAATTCATAAAAATTAATAATAAAACCGACACTGTATAATCTGGCCATAAATGCACATAAATGATATTTTATCTTTACAATTACACGACTTTTAATCGTTATAAAGTAATAATAACCAAGAATATTAACGCTCCAGAGAAAATTACAAATCAAAACACTCAATCGACAATAATGGACCAATAAACAAATAAAATCTAGATTTGTCTACAATTACGTGAAACAGGGCCAATATTTTGACATCATGTTAACAACAAACAAATAGCAAACGGAAAAGAAAGTCAGTTGAACAAATAATGAATGCCACCAAAGTTCCCTAAGCTGGCTGGTCCCGACGGGATAAAGAGTAACACTGTAATATCTACATTAACAACAATTATCCAAAACCAGGAATAATTATCAAATCACAATATTTTTATCCCGTAAAAGAAAGGAATTTTTACCATATGTCATAACACAAATAAAATGAGATACTAATAAATTGAGATAAGAACACATGTACTTTAATTTCATTGGAATATTAGATCCCATAGCTATTACGAATATATTTTCTATGTTTGTGTCTATATTACACGTGTTAATAAATTCGTATACCATAGAACAATCTAATTCAAAAATAATACATTCAAAAAGAGACTATTACATTACGAGAATAGCTTTATAACTCTTACAGAAATAGGAAACGACAAGACGACAGTTCTCAATAAAGTGACAAAGCCGGAAGTTAAAACCAATGAAAATGTTTACTAATTTCAATTCAGATAATTCATCAATTCTAAACATACTACACATAAAAAATATATGTAGAACAGTTCCGCATGATGATGAAACAAAATCATATTGACGTTTTTAAGACAACAAAATAGTTACTTCACTAATATTATTGTCATCACAAAAACAATTCTAATATCATTTATAGTTAACCAATAGATAGCGAAATACAATATTCTCTATACGATGTAAAAGCTTTCCAAAGAATGACAAAAACAACAAAAGAAATATTCCAGATATGTAATAAATAAATTTGAATATACCCATTATAAATATTTCAAAATAAGTATTCCAGAAAGTCTTGATAACTGAAATTATTCATGACCAATGAATGTCATATATCTTTAAACGTGTGAAATATCATGGTGTCAAATATCTTTAAATTATCACCCGTATAAGAAAATACTCTATTGGAAGAACTAATATCCTATCGATCACGTCTACCAACGTAGATGCTATAAGCAATTGTATACTTCTTTTAAAGTATATCTTAAACAATCTCAAATTCTAAATTTATCAACTACCCTCAAAACTGAAACGTTACGTAAGTACTATAAAATGGAAAATGTTTAGCTATGCACATCATCCAGTGTATTCTCAAATTATCCAACCTTCCAAATTTATCCAATAATTCCCTTCATAAAAAAAAACCACTCTGGCTGTTATAAAGGTTATCAAACACCACACAACGAAAAGTTCGAAGTACAAGATTTCTATGTATCGTCATCAGTAAACTTTAACTTGTTAAAACTATTTTTCCAAAACTTTAACTGTTAAAACTATTTTTCAAATATTAAATTTCCATTGAAGATCTTTCATTTATCCGTTTGTTGTTTGCTTGATGTAAAAGAAATAAGAGTAACTAAAAATTATAATTAGAATAGCAACACTCTGCTTATATTCAGAATAGAAAAATTAAATTAAAAATTATAGAGAACTCAATTTACATATAAATTATTCAGCTAATCTTTAAGGAGTAAGAAAAATGAGAGAAAAGAAAAAAAAAATATATATATGGTCTACTTACACTTTATGAGCGTGGCAGGAAATTTTGTATATCCTTTCGTAATCCCGCTTCTGAACTGTTAGGCGAACCAACAAATCAGACACAAAATCCAACTTTTACAACAAATTTATTTACACTTGTTATATACACATATGCTCTCGTAGTCACAATATTGAAATATGAATTATAATGACAAGTTGTCTTGACAATATCTTAGAACGTAATGAACATGAGTGCCGTGTCGTTTGTGCTTATATTGGAAATCCACCGGAAAAGACGCAGCACACTACCGCCACTTAATATAATCGATAATGGAAACAATATCAAATGACGTACTTGTAATTACAGTGACACCTATTACTACATTATAAGAAACTTATGCTAACAGTACTAATGGAATCGTATTAGATATATACTTTTGTAATAACACTTTCGCAAGTATAAAAATGATGTTTTGATTTGTTTAGATTTCAATTCATTTTTACTTTAAAATGAATAATTTTACTTTAAATGATGTATAAATTTGGTTTTGCATATTTTAATAAAAAAAAACTATGAGATCACTAAATAATTTATCTTAATTATCTTAGGTAATTCCATAATGTATCCCGCATATAACGGGATAAATAAAGGGAACCTAATGTTGAGTGGCGGTACTTAATGCTGCGCTTTGTCTTGTTACAAGAGCGAAGAAATAATAAAATTAAATGTAAATAGCAATTGAACCAACAACCATCACGTTTGCAGACGCAATGCCACTACACCATAACGGACTCCGTTCATTAAGTGATTCTTTGAAGAATCCTGAATAAATGTCGATCCTTTTATAAAGTTCATTCAAGGAGATGATATTTGAACGCTGTGGACCTATTTTGAGGCGGTTTTTCTTACAAATATTTATTTAACCCGTAGGCGGAAGGTTTTTATAAATGTGTATGACGTTGTTAGTAAACGTTGGAAGCTTCGTATTTTATGAATACTTTTCAATTTGAATTTTCTTTAGATTCACGATCATTATTCATGTAGCTGCTTTTTGGAGGATTTATTTGCTTATGTTTTTTTTTGAGGCTAGTTGTGGTGCAGAGGTACAAGCCTCTGACTGCAAACGCGACAAGTTGTGGGTTCGATTCCCACTCCACAAGTAATGTATTCAAAATTCGTGGGAAAGTAGGGAGTATCTTTAAAATAAGCTACACGCGAGACGCAGCGTGAAGTGAAAAAAAAAATTTTTAAGCAAGAAATGTTATAAGCGAGAATGTTATTTATTAAGTTTCTTATTATATTTTTTATAAATTTAGCAGGTAAGTAGAGACTCCTAGTGATAAGAAATACCGTAATCACTTAATTTTCAGTTAAAGTAATTAAATTTACTCAAAGTTTATCTGCTATAGCAATCAAACGATTTAATCAATTTGGATGATATACTACAAGTTTACGGTCTCAGGGGTGATCAACCTTTGGATTGTACGTGTCAAACAATAATTATTATTTAAATCCATGTTTATACTCCTGTATTGGTGGTTTTTTGCGGCGTTAGTTATTTTGTTTTTAAAATCAGAGGAAAGCGGAGAAGTTCAGTCTGTTATCCTATTAAAAATGAAATAAATTGTTTATTGCACCAAAATTTCTTAATATAATTTTAACTTGTAATTTTTTGTATAGTAAATGATGTAGGCTTTTAAGTGATATTAATATTGTATATATTTTAGCCAAAGATATGTCATAAATATACAAAACTAACCTGAACCCGCGGCATAACACTAAAATTTTATTAATTTTACGAAAGCTATCGCGCGTTATTTTTTATATTATATCAAACCCCAACTCCTTATTTTACACATTCTTAGGACAAATAAAAAAAAAAGAATACATACTATGACTTTTTATGACAATATTTTATACATATCTTGCCCTGACAATAATGAATACAACAAAAAAAGAATTATTCAACATGATTCAGTCGGAATTTCGTACATTCATATCAGTTATAATTTTTTATATATATTATATATAGCTTTTCACCAAAAATTGGGACCAGTCGTGACGCAGAGGCACAAGTGTGTGACTATAAACGTGACTGGAGTGGATTCGATCCCCACTCGAGGAAATAAAATGTTTAATTAAATTTATATTTTCGTTTCTTCGCTCTGATCTCGAGGTAAAGCGCGGCGGTGAGCTCCGCCTCTCAACAGACATTGCCTCCAGAATTTAGCTTAAAATGAGGAACGGAGTGCTTTAACTCTAGGTTCCCTATGCTCTGCAAATTATTAGTTAAAACAAATATTATATCAAAGAAAACGTATTACTAACAAAAGCTTTTAGAGCTTTGAATTTCGTGCTGATTTTGGTAACATGATTAAATTACTATCGCAGGTTGGACACCCATGCTCTACATAATGTCGTTTGATAAACGAGCTCAGTGCAGTTAAATTTAGTATGAGATTACCTGCTAAATCAAAGCGTGTGTATATTTCATGTGTAATTAAATTAAGGCTGTTGTGGTACAAGTGTGCAATTGTAAACTGTGAGGAAATTGAGAACCTCGCTCTGATAATGAGGCAAAGCCACTTCTACCGACTCTGCTATGTACGGGATACAGCGTAAAGCTAAAAATATGAAGGCTATCGGTGCGAGGCTTAATCCAAGGAATATTGTATTGAATAAGGAGTATTATTTTCATTTTTTGGGCACTTATTGCGTGTTGAGTGGTGGAGCTGGACGAGGTAAAGAGGACCTACTTTTACTCGATACCGTGACATTATTTAGGTGCCTTTATCTTATTTTAGTATTATTTAAGAAAGTATATATAAATATTAATTTTCTGGAAACTTAAACTATATAGGCAAGAGATAATTTCTTGACCTTTGAATTTAGATTGAGTGTCTAAGTTGCATCTTAAATTATAACAACTTACCCATAGGGATATGTAGATGAGATAGCTTATAAGCTATGACTAAACCTAAAGTTGAGGTGGTCGTATCATTAATTAAAACATTATCATTAACATTTAGTACAATATCTTATATGAACATGAACATATTACTTATAATTGAAAACTAAATAATTACTAAATAATTGAAAACAAAACCGGACAAGCACGAGTTGTGCTCGCCTAACGAGGGTTCCGCACAAAAATTTGAGGTCTCGAGCTTTTTCTGATATTCAAGGTTAGCTTAGCTAGAACCCTTGCATTTAATACCTCACTTAAACTAGCTGGCTTTAAGACCAAATTTTGCTCTACTTTAAAGGCTATGATTTTTTTAGGATGTATGTATAGTTTTCAGATTTTGAACTGAACTGAACTGAAATTTCATAATTCTAGGTCAACCGGAAGTACCGTATATAAACCGCTACATCTTTTTTTTAAGTAAATGTAGAAATACGATATCAGGAAATCAAGGGACCGTGAATCGGAGTATATGGTTTAGATTTCAAGTCGACATCTTCAAGCGTTCCTGAGATAAAGGCAGACACAGATAGACGGACAATAAATTGATCTTATAAGGGTTTGTTTTTTCCTTAAAAGGTACGGAACCCTAAAAACATCGTCGTGGCGCAGTGTCTGTAAAGGCAACGGTTGTGGATTCAATTCTTACTCGGGATTATTTATTTTCATTCTCTAGTTATGGTAACAACAAATTTCACATTTTTCCTACAGCGAAAAGTAGACGGAGAGCTCCGTCCTCACTTTCCGTCTGGATCCGAGACATAGCATTTTAATCTGCGGAATCCAACGACGCTCCAGAATGGGAAATTAGAATTTCCCATTCTGGAGCATCGTTGGATCTCATTGTGCCATGATGGCATCCTTAAATAATGTCCACATTTAAATTCCTCTCGTATCAACCTGAGAAAGGATTGATAATGTAAGTCACGTAATTTTAGCATATCATAAGTCATATAGGTAATTTTTTTATTAAAATATGGTAGACAATAAGGAAAGCAAAGTTTTATGGAATATTTATAAAAATACCTTCAAGCTGCATCCTGCATGTAGGGTAGGCACCGGAAACCTAGTGTAAATCTGAGTCCCTTTCTTATTTTCGGCCCAATTTTTGAGATATAGGATTTGAGTGACGGATATCAACGCCGCCCTTTGTCCTGTTAGCAATGAGACAAAATAAAAATAATTTATCTTCTGAGGAGAAATCGAAGCTAAAACTCTCGCCTCAGATATTATATCTCCGCGCCACAACAGCCACAATTGTATCCAAGAAAGAAAGTTAACAAAATACATACATCACCGCGTAAAAGGTTTTATTTATACAGAAAAGAGGAAAGTGGATCACTTAAAAATCCTTTCAAATTATACCTAGTAGCGACTAATGCACAGTGATAGATGCATTTAAAATGCTATTACTGACATGACCTAATTTCTTTCTTTCTTTAAGTAAACACGACTAATCAAGATTTTGCTTGACGAGTACATATTTTTATTTTTTTGTTAAGTGATTAGTGCTCAACTGGCAAGCTCGGGACGCCGTAAACTATTCAGTGAACTGATGTGGAATGTTTTTTTTTTCTGGGGAACAGCCGAAATTCGGAACTTAACGCCACGCCTTGTTTAACAGCGTGAAATGCTACAAATTGATAAAGATTTTTTGTATCTTTGTATATATACAATATTTATCTGAATTGAAATCAGTTTTACATTGTCGTTCAGTCTATTTAAAGACAATATGCGTTGAATGGCAGAACCAACGCCTTACTCGCCATCAGATAAATAGAAATATTTTTTATAATAATATTAACATCAAGTTCAAGTAGGCCAACTTCAGTTTCTTAGATCTTATGACATAGTTACAAATCGACCAAATAAAAACGTGTTAAAACTAGTCGGTACAAAGAACTGTAAGACGTGACTTTGAAAGAATATTATTTATATAAGGAAATGATCAGATCACCTCCACGGAATAGGGTCTACAAAGTAGGCAACGGGGAAGGCATCGCGAGATTCAAATTAAATTCTCTTATTTCCATTAAAAATTATATAGCCTTTTTAAATCATGCCGCTATCAGAGGTTTCTTTGTGGCCGTAATATTATTTACAGCGAACAAAAGTGGAGAGACGATTTGGTACCTTTTTGTTTTAGAAATAGAGTTGAATTTGCTTTGTAAATAGCAGAATTGGTAAGTACATCGTTAAAAGTTCATTTTTTCACGGTATTACGTTGCTCACGAAGCAATGGTCATCAATTTAAGGTCCAATGGAATCGCTGATGACGGCATCGTATAGTTAACTTGAAGAGTTAAAAAAAATCTAATGAAATGAGCTTCACGCTGTATCCCGCATACGGGGAACGGAGTGTCTTAGGTCCCCTCTGCCTACCCTGCTGTATGCGGGATACAGCGTGAAACTAAAAAAAAATATAATTCTAATATTAGGAACTATTAATTCAACATTAAAACTATTACTAGGTATTCAAATTTGGTTGAATACATTTGACAGGAGTTGTCGTTACTATTTGCCAGCAGCGTGCAGTTCAACTGTTGATATTTGATTGGCATAAATGAAATTACGACAAACGCTTCGCTTTCCTCTCCCAGCGTGTGTTGTTTGGTAAAATTTAACATGTCTTTACCAATGTGGATTGACGGGAGTGCATTTATAGCTTCAAATTGTATCCAGCAGGATAGGAAGAGGGAACCTAGTCAAGACACTCGATACCTTTCGTGTTGATCAGCGAAACTCAACGCCGCGCGTTGTCTTGTTCCCAGGACGAGTACCGTCCCGTTTACGCTAGTTAGACGCTATGCCACTACGTCAGAAGGCTTCTATAATAATGTAAAATATATCGCTGGGTGGGTTTATTAAGAACAGAGATGATGGTTTCAGATCCCAATGTTTATTAAATATTATAATAATAAAAATACTGATGTCGGCATAATTTTAGTTTTTTATTTACTGTATACTTTTCCTTTACATGGCACCTACACTTAAAATTGTTTTTATATGCATAATTGTAGAAATTTTGCAAAATTTGACAGGATGTACTAAATTTGCTACATTCTATACAAGCTATAAACTCAAATTTAATTTTGATTAAATTTCAATCAAAGCTTCTGTGCGTAATGAAATGATGCGATAACCGCACATGTGAGCTAATTAATATATGAAGTTACTTCATTAAATGAAAAAGATTAGATATTATATTATAATATTTTTTTATACAACATGTAAAAGCTGTCGCCAGCGTTTAGCGCCAGTCGTGGTGCATGAGCACAAAGTGTGACTGTAAAACCGACTGTTTGTGGGTTCGATTCCCACTCGAGGAGATGAAATATTTACTTGAATTTATATTTCCATTTTTTCTCTCTGGTTGTGACGCAGAGAGCCAGCGGGGATAGAGTGATACATTTTTTTAAGACCTCAATATAAATTATTTAGGTTAATCTATTAATAATGAATATTTAAAAAATATATAAAAACCGTGAAAAAAAAAACAGACAAAAAATATCGTAATGCAATCTCTTCATTTAATTTATAACTTGGATATAGCAACATACTATTTTAACTCGATATTAATATAACCGTTGGTTTTCTATATATAGGCGACCTATCACACGGACAGGTAACTGGGACATAGGCGGGCTCTGATTAAGTTGTGGACGTAAGCAATGTATTTTTAAATTAAAAGGGTGCGTGCTTTTTTTAAAAATAAACTAATTGTTAAGCTTCATTTTAAATTGTTTTAGTTGCAAAATTTTATATTATTTTATTATATTATTCTAGTTGTTCCTTTTGAATTATTTCCATTTAATCTCTAATATACAAAGTGCGGCGTTAAATTCTGTCACTGAACACACAATGTCTCTAAAATTGATTGAAAAGTGGGGAAGTGTCTTAATCGTGCTATGCGGGATACAGCGTGTTCATAAATATAAGTTGTTTTTTATTAAATTCTGTCGTGGTCGTCGCAGTGATACAGCATCTGACGGTAGATACGATGATGGAAAAATAAGTCCTGAACCTAACGTATACTTTGTCTAACCACGATGTATAAACGAATATATTTTAAATACTAATCTGTGGTATATGAATATTGAAAATGTGCTAAATGTATTCCTATAGTAAAACGGCTGCACATTTAGATTTTCGGAATATTGCGTGTAGAGTGAATTGAACGCCGCGCTTTGTCTCGCTGCCAGAGCGAGGAAAATTAAATAATTCATTCACCTGCGTAGGAATCGAACCCACAATCGTCGCGATTAAAGTCACACGCCGTTGAGTAATGACGGCCTCATATTTCTATAGTCGTAATACATATCTAACCTAACTGACCTTTATCGTTGCTTTTATTATGGAAATGGGCACTTAGCAGCGCTATGCCTTCATTCTTTATTATTATGATAATTCAAATCTCATTCGGTACTCGTTTGTTTTGTATCTTTTGTACTCATATGGAATATTTTAAAAACAAAAAAAATGTTTCATATAGCAAAGTAAACAGGGGGAAAGTTCGTTACTCCATTTAATATATTCCCTCGAGTGGAAATTGAACCCACGACCGCCTCATTTACAACCAGACGCTGCGCCAACTCTCTACCTACCTTCTATATGCGGGATCCATCGTAAGGCTAATAGCTAAATGTGTCAAAACGAGCTTAAATCGTTTAGATCGCTTGACACTAGTAGAAAGTGGATGCTATGAGGATTAACAAGAGATAATTTATACTTATATTTTTTCCCCTATAACAAAAACATTTCTAATACAATAAGTCCATGCAATAGTCTTGAGGCCAGTCGTGGCGCAACGGCACAGAGTGTTACTGTAAAACCGACTGGTTGTGGGTTCGATCCCCACTCGAGGCGATGAAATATTTACTTAAATTTATATTTCCATTTCTTCGTGAGTTTTCGGCAGAAAGTGGGGAACGGAGTGTCTTAACACTAGGTTCCCTCTACCTACCCTGCTGTGTGCGGGATACAGCGTGAAGCTGATTTGATTACAATAAGTCTATATGCAAAAAAGAAGAATCCTTTTATAAATGTTTGTCTTATAGCTACTTTCTATTGAAAAAGATGTATTGAGTGGTGAAAGGCGGATCCCAAAGTTGTACTTGGGTTTGTATAAATCGAAAATATTTTAATCATAAACATCACCTAAAACTGACGCCAGTCGTGGCATAAACGTGTAAATGAAAACGTTACAGGTAGTGGATTCTATTCCCACTTGAGGAAATGAAATATTTAATATTTTAATTTTTTCGCTCTGGTGGGAGTTTCGCCACTCAATATGCCTCCAGATGTTAGCGGAAAATGGTAAATACAGTGTGAAGCTAAATAAATACCTATAATAGTATAAATGGGAACCGAATCCACACCCATCTCATACATAAAATATATGTAGAAATATTGGAGCATGTACATACACTCGTCATTTAAACGAACGTTCAATGGAAAACATGTTTTGGACATGTTCATTCCACTTGAATTTGAAAAACAATCAATTTGAGAAATTTGGACGATTCTAATTTAAATGCTTTTGTTGGATATGCTTTTGTATATTTATGATATGATTCAATATGAAATTATCCTTCCGATTTCGATCATAGCATTACTTCAACTACGATAAGAGGTATACGAAATCAGATTTTTGATCTTCACGCTGTATCCCGCACATAGCTAAGACACTCCGTACCTATAAATATATTTCTGTTCCCTATTGTCTGCGGATTCTGGAGAAAGTATCGTGTTAAGTGGCGGAAATCAACGCCGCCGAAATCTAATTTAATTTTTGGAAAACATAAAAATTTGCACGTAGCGGGACTCGAACTCGTGCTGTTTGGAAACCGTTGAAGCGATGAGCACCTATCAAGTTTTGTCGAAATTCTTATACGCCTATTACAACTTATTTATGTTTTCAGTATCTCCAATTTTTCACTACCTAAGGTTCATTGCTAACAATGTACATCCGTTATCCGTGTTATCCGTCAAAATAAGTTGTCATAAACGTATAATAATTTTGATCTGGCTTGATAAGAGCTTATAGCTTAGTGGTCAGCGAGCCTTGAGATTTTCCAGCGTGCGCGTTCGTACGCTGCTTCTTTCAAATGTACAAAAAATATTTTTTTGTTTCTTAGTGTAAATTGCACTTTAAAATTATTAAATGCTCCATTATTTTCTTTATTTAACTAAGTTTTTGTATCATTTTATTATGTTATAATATTTGAAACAAATTATTCTAAATATTAAAATTTCGTATATCTAGTCAGTTCTTAAGTTCTAGAATATTTTACTTCTGAACTGACGGTAGAATGTTGTTGCTAAGTAAGTTGAGCTTCATTATTAAGCTTCGACTGAAGCTTTCACTTTGAATTTTGATATGTAAAACCCTAGTGTTAGATAGTGAAGAAAATCCATCCTCACGGGTAAGGAGCTTCACAGTATAGAGTAAGCCCACGAATTTCGTATATTTTTAAGTAGTTTTATATATATTTTTTAAAAATAAAATTGTTTTTTTTCTTTTTAGTTTTACTAATTAGAAAAAAACTCAAGGGCAATAGTTCGTTAGGATCAACAGTCAGAACATTTTTTTCAACTCTTAGTGACTCCCGCAAGGTTAAGACGAATTGATTAACGAAAGAATCATCAAAATTGGCCAATGAGCTTGGTATCCACAACGCCATACATAGAATGATAAGCACATTACTCTCCTTTGCGTCACGCAGACGGCTAAAATAAGAGAAAATGTTTTTTTAACTTCACGTTATATCTCGCACATAGTAGGGTAGGCAGAGAGGACTTAATGTTAAGATACCCTGTTCACCATATTTTGTGCAATTCTCAAAACATTGAAACTTGAAAGTCTAGTTGAAAAAGGGACGAAAGTCAACACCGCGTTTTGCCTTGTTACCAGAACGAGGAAATGAAATAATTCATCTTCTCGAGTGGGAATCGAACTCACGAACGTCACGTTTACAGTCGAACGCTGTGGTGCCACTTTGCCGAATATGTACATAGCATTATGTATACTGTATATCTATAACTATAAAATTACACATTCCACAGAAGCATAATATTAAAGCTGTACATAATTATGTTGCAATTAATTAGGGTGTAACAGTGTGACGATAGATATAATCTGATGCGAGGTAAATTAGATACAGCTTCCTATCATAATGGAGGGTTATTGACTTCCGCTTTAACCAACAGATGTTGTAGATTATTATCTGTAGTCCAAGAGATAGAGAAAATTGAATTAGGTAGTAAGAAAGAGCCTCCTTGGATGTCAATATGTGCATTGCTGACATAAATAAGTTGTAACAAACGTATAAGAATTTCTACGTAGCTTGATGAGAACGTATGGCATAGCGGTCAGAGCGCTTGGACGGTTTCCAAGGGACGTGGGTTCAAATCCGGCTACCTGAAATTTTTATACGTTTTGTGAAAACAATTTATATTTTTTCCTAAGTGTGGAATAACGCTTTAAAAATTGTTAAAAAGCCTTAACATTTCAGTAGAAAAGTAAAATCTATGCCTACTTATATTATAAAGCTTAACAGTTTGATTTAACTTAATCAGAAATTACAGGTTCAAATAGAAATATTACTTTGTTGTTAAATAGTCTATTTATTGCGGACGACTATAGACTATAGGACTCATATATAAGAATGTGTCGTGTGCCATATATAACTCTTATTTTTATTAATTAATGACGCTCTGTACTCACCGCGTGTTGAGTGGCGGTACTCAAAGCCGCATTTTGTATAACTACAAATGAAATGGGAATTGAGTGTTAGTACAATACCTAATCTAGACTTTGGTTTTTTTAGCTTTACGGTGTATCCTTTTCATAACAGAGTAGGCAGAGGGAACCTGGGAACCTAAGACACTCCGTTCCCTTTAAGACACTTCTATTTTCCACTTTTCGTCGATTTCTGGAGACATTGCGCATTGAATGGTGGAACTTAATGCAGCGTTTTTCCTTGTTACCAGAGCGAGAAAATGAAAATATTAAATATTTAATTTCCTCGAGTCTGTATCGAACCCACAACGTCTCGCGTTTACAATTGCATGCTTGTACCCCTGCTCTACGACTAAGCCAGTAAATATATGTATAAATAACAAGATTTATAAAATAAAATTAATGATAAATACATCTCTAATATAAAAGAAAAGTATTTTATTTTATATCCGTTCTATATAAAAGGATGAAAAATGAAGGTGTAGGTAATTCTTTAGCTCGTGTTTCAGTTGAGACAGTTGAAATCCAATTTTCCAATAGCAAGCCTGTCGACGCTCTGAATAGAGGCAGTATGAATTCTACGAGAAAAATATTTGCATTACGTACCTATATTTTCAAATACACGAATGTATTTTAAAATTATTTTGCTTCAATATAAAGTGTCATTTTGTTAAATCGTGCTGGATGTTTGTTTGTATGGTGTAAGTTCGATGTTTTTGGATTATCTCATGAACATTTACAGCTTTACACTTATTTCTGTAAAGCAGGGTAGGGGAGAAAAACTAGTTTTAAGATACTTCATTCCCTACCTTCTGCCCAATTTTTAAATCTTGAGATCGCTTGAGAATTAATACAAACTTCGACCGTATTTATATTTATTTCTAGGCGTTTAAAAGACGTATCTTGAGACTGAGTCATAAAAATAAACATAATAAGATCTTAAAAACTATAAGAACCAATCGTGTAAATAAACCAGTATCAATTCCAATATCAATCACTCAATAGGATATCGTAAACTTTGACCGACCATTTACGGCGTAGATTATTTACGACGCCGTATTGCCTCTTCACAGACCGAAAGATGTACTGTACATAATGTATTATCTTCACATACATTGTTTTGTTTAGGCTATATGTTCAGTGACTAATTAGTGCTGTGGGGGTAACAGGTTCAATTTCTTTTTAGGTAATTGTGTAATATAGATTAGTTTACGGTTGTAACGATATAGATCTGAGGCCGTCGTGACCCGGTGCCACGGGGTGTGACTGTAAACTACCGAGGCAACTCGTGGAGTTGAGTTCCGCCACTCAACACACGATGCCTCGAGTTTATGGCGAACAATGGTGAACGGTCTAAGTATCTTAATGGGGATGGAGTATCTTAACACTAGGTTTCCAGGTTCCCCCTGCCTTCTTTGCTTTGTGCGGGATACAGCGTGAAGCTAAAAAATGTATGTGTATATAAACTATAAAGTCATATTATTGAGTTCATAGTGGTGCTATATGGAAATTTAAAATTGTGCATTATAGATGTTAATTTAAATTCCATTCAGGAGATTTATTCTACTTTATAATCTTAACTTCTGAGAGGTCAACAGCAATATCCTTACGTCCTTGCATATCATCTCCAAGGTTGTTATAGAACCTATAATAAACCCTGACATAACCATAAATATAAGGTCACTCAGATAATGGCCGACCGTAAAATTGCAAAATACACGTCATAATGCCGGAATTGATTGAGGAATTTAATTAAAATCGGTACACGCGCTTCTCATTTACATTGTAGTCCGAGAGATGGTGGCTAAATTAGGTGTGTAATTGAAAATTTTAAACGCCGTTAACATCAAATATTATGGCCTGTAAAGGAGGATAAGGTTTTGGATGTGTGTATATATATACACACACATCTAAAACCTTATCTTATCTTATATATAAATATATAGACACACGTTGCAAGCCAAGATTGAAGTCTATTATTAAATGCTACATAATAAAATATGCATAGATCATAAAATATATTCACAGACGCATCTAGGTGAAGAAAAATATTATATATAATCAACGCAAATTCAATTTTATAATAATTAAAAAGAAAAATCGTGAATGTATGTACGTTTTTATGGTAAAGCAATGAGTTTAGAACAAAAATAACATTATTTATTAAGTAACTGTGCAAATATTATATAGTATATTTTATAAAACACTTTATATTTTTCTTTGAATATTAAAAGGGAAATGTCACTCAACTCCTGGCCTATCTTCCCACGTAAAATTTCGCCGCGTAACGTAACCATACCCTCCTGAGTCCGTCCCTAATAATTATTAGAATATATTACAAGCGTATTATTGTAAATATAATTTACTACGACTTGTTTACGAATTGTTAATATTAACTGTTAAATAAATTTTACTTTCGAAATATTAATTCTTTAAGTGTGTGTAGTTATTATAAAAACGTACATTTATTTTGCTAAATAATATTATGAAATGTATGTTTTACAAATATTAACAATTTAGCTTCTATTTTTATTTAAACATTTTCTTATTGTTTATATAAAATTTGTATATTCTAAAAGATTATTGGATATAAATCTAATAGATTTACGCATATGCATGAAAAAACACTCCTACTTCTACTTGGTGGTAGTTCTCCAAAATGCTCAAATTTAAGTTCCTTATATTTATTCATTAATAGTAAACTAAATTAAGAAGATGAATATTACAATAATACTTAATTAAATAATAAATATCTTCGTTCCTCCAACACCAATGCTTCTCCTTTTTTGAACAATGTATGATAAGCCACAGTTACTGTCTAGTTTGTATAGGTCTACATAGTATAACATTACATTTCACTGGTCTTAAAAATTGGTTCACTTTCTTCTTAGACATATATAGTTATATTGGAAGCTTTTCTTAAAATGTCGCCAATCCTGTGTGTTACCTCTTACACATATGGTGGAAGTGCCCGTTGTCTTTCTACTAGAAGTGGCTTGTTGGTCTTCTGAGGACGCTGGAGGCAAGCAGGCATCTTGTTCTGGTGAAGGGTATTCTTCATCTACAATGATAATTAAATATAAGGTAATAAAGATTTGCCAATGGTAGATTACTGTGTAGGATGGTGGTGAGATTCATTATTGACGTAGCTATTGGTATTATTATTAAATACATGCGACGGGCTTTTGCGTCTAAGCACACAGGCTGAGTGATCTCTATAAACAGACCTTACAACAAAGGTCCGATTACATTGTACCGTGGCGGTCTCCCAAAATATTTTACATCTCTGTCAAACATCTTTTCTTATTTTATAAATGCTCGGAAAAAATCTTGGTTTAGGGCCAAAAATTTCCCGTGATCTTTTCAGGTCTACAGCCTCCCTGGGCCTCCCACAGCAGCCTTTCAGATATCTCCTTCATTTAGAAATTGATAGCGCTCTAGCTTGCAATGTGACTTACATAGACTTTGCCTTTATACAAAGACACGAGGCCTGCATCTCATTTTGGACTGATAATCGTCCGGGACCTGCCCTGTTTTTTAGCGTAAGTTGCACCAAAACTAGAGCAAGTCCAAGAAACGTGACCGTAACTTCATCTGCTTCCGCCGCTTATCACATTTTAATCTTCGTGTACCATTCTCAATTACTTGTTAATTTTGCCATCTGCAACATCAAAACTCGGTGTGTCTGTCAATTGAGGCAGAAGCATCATCACATACATATATCTCCCTGTAAATTCTACTCACCGCTGTAAAACGTGAGACAAATTACTAAACAACCTTGGGAATCACTAAAATATAGTTAGAAAAATTTTGTGTTTTCCAGGAAGTTGCTCGTAAACTTTTAATCTCTTTCTTTTTCAGAATTTCCACCCTTCATCTTTTCTAGTACTTTCGATTGGTGTTTTTGTGTCATTTTTCTATTTTAAAAAGATTTATACGAGAACTTATGATCCTAATATGCTTACTACTTTTTCTCTACAGTGTTTTTTACTTCATCATCCCGCCATTTGTCGTGTTTTTTTATAAAACCTCGTTTTCATTTACCATATTTTTCTGTCCCTGCTTCCGTCATATAAAATAAATAAATAAATCAGCTTCACACTATATCCCGGACACTGCAGTGTTGAGTGGCAGAACTCAACGCCGCACTTGTCCTCGACACCATTTCATCTCCTCGAGTGGGGATCGAACCCACAACCAGTCGGTCGGTTTACAGTCACACTTTGTGCCTCTGCGCCACGACCGGCCTCAAAATTTTTATATTTGTCCAAAAAACCTGCAGAATTCGACGGAAAGTGGGGAACGGTGTGACTTAACACTAGGTTTCCTCTGCCTACCCTGCTATGTGTGGGATACAACGTGAAGCTGATTTTTATAAAAAAAGTTAGGAGAACTGCCAAAGGACCTTACATCGATTTCGACAAGCGACGTGGCTAGAATGACTGAAATATTACTAATACTAAGTATTACTATGTACATATGTATGCCTATGTATATTATAAATTAACGAAAAAATTAGAACATTGTATTACTCCTAATTCATTTAAACTGTACTTTCATTTTAAATTAACTGTAAAAACATTTATTACTCTATTACAAATATAATAATTTACAATGTTTCTTTTATATTATTTGAATAAACTCAGTTGAGTCGTTGACTCCTGGTCTATACACCCACATTCTACAATGTTACGTAAAAACCGCCCACACAATTTTGTATCATATAATCGATCTTTACAGTCCTGTACCTAATCTTGCTATTTTACTGGTGAACGATATTTTTTTTTCTGGTTTGTTTTTAAATATCATTTATTGCTGCTCTAACGCCGCACTCTGTCTTAAAATACTGACCGAGGCTACAGTGGTTTGTATCGGTTTGGTCGGTAGTGGTTTGTATTGTATTGTGATGAAAATCATGCATTGCTCGCGTCGAACGCCTTCTTTTGCAGTAGCCACTATCAAGCCGCAAGTAACCCTTACGCGCCGTAACGCCGGTCAGTAGGTACTAGGGGTCGCAATATCGGACCATTCAAGCAAAACCGGGATTTTCAATATCGACTTCAGAAAATTCCCGGGATCCCGGTTTTTTCGATATTTTCGATATTTTAGTTTTTTGTACCAAAATTAGTAATTTTTCAAGCCTCTTCTTATTTTTAGAGTTAATTCAGGAGGATATTTTTAAGGAAGTAGTAAACCAAATTATATTTATTAAATAAAACAATTTTTAATTATAATAAACAGTTTAATAATAAATCACTTTAGTAATAATATTTATCATATATTTTATAAAAGAAATATATAATTTGATAAAAAAAAACCTCATAGGATTATTATTATTGATTTATTTAACAACATATATTTTGCAGCGATGGGCGGAATTTTACAAGGAGATGTATGAATGTGATGACGCCTCAGTCTCTAGTAACAGCGAAACTGAGCGTTTCGCTGTCTTGATGTAGCTAATGGCGAAATCAGTGTAAAAGAAGTTGAGAGTGCAATATGAAGTCTAAAATGTGATAAGTCACCGGAAGCAGATGGAATTACTGCCGAGATAATCAAATATGGTGGGCCACGCCTCTTGGACTTGTTCTGGTTTTTGTGCAATTTGTGAAATCAGGGGAGGTCCCAGACGATTGGCGAGGTGCGGTCATGGTGCCTTTGTATAAAGACAAAGGTTCACAGATAGACTGCGCAAGCCATAGGGCTATCAGTTTGATTAGTTTAGGTAGGTTTGTGGACTTGGAAAAAGCGTTTGACAGAGTTGTAAGGGCGAAATTATAGGAGATACTACCCCGGCACAATGTAAGCTTGTTGCAGACTGTAAAATCTCTTTACAGAGATCACTCAGCCTGCGTGCAAGTAGGAGCTGGCATGTCGCCCTGGTTTGACATCCGATCGGGTGTTAAACAAGGTTGCCATGTCAGCTTGGTTGTTCAATTTGTATTTGGATAGCTGTCTCCAAGGAGTGAAACAAAGTGATATGGGAATGAGAGTAGGTAACCTGAATGTGAATTACCTGCTGTACGCAGATGATGCAGTGCTTATTGCATCATCAGAATGCGAGTTGCAGGCATTGGTCACCACTCTGAAAGAAGGGTGTGAATATAATGATCTAAGCCTCAATGCGAATAAGAGAAAGGTTCTGATTTTTGAAAGAGATGAAGAAAGGACGGAATGCAAGATTAGTGTAAATAGTAAGATATTAAAACAAGTGATTGAAATGGTATACTTGGGAAGTATGTTCAGTAGAGATGGAAGATGCGAGATGGATCTGGAAAGTCTTATTGCTGCCGGTAACAAGGTTATTGGAGCCTTAGTTGCATTGATAAGACGGCAAAATGTCAGCACAGCTGCGCGTTTGGCCGTACACAATGCAGTTTTGCGACCGACTCTGTTATACGACAGCGAAACGTGGGTATTACAGAAGAAGAATGAAAGAAAGATGAATGCCGTGGAGATGCGATCTCTTCGTAGGATATGCAGAGTCAGCTTAGCTGATCGAATCCACAGTGAAGAGGTACACAGAATGGCAGGTACTAGCGAGGATGTCACGGTGAGAATGAAGAAGAACGTGCTAAGCTGTTTTGGGCACGTCGAACGAATGAGTGATGAAAGAATGGCAAAAAAAAATATAATGGAAAAGTGAGCAGTGAGAGAGGGAGACCTCGGTTGACCTTCGAAAACACAATATCAAAGATACTGCAGGAAAGTCACGTAAAAAGCATGAGGATCCCCCGAAGGACATGTATAAAGAGGTTCATGACAGTGGACGAGGCGAAAGAGGTATGTAGAAACGGAGCGTTTGACGGTCCATTCTCGCTGACTACCCCGCTAGGGATAAAGCGTGAAGTTAGTTACAGTTATTTAACATATATATCATATTAAACTATATTAACGAAAAACAATAATGACACAGGAACATCGACGGGCAAGAACAGCATGCAATAACGACGTGCAACAAAGACGCACAAAAACGATGCGCAACGAGAAAATACGGTATTCGTGCATTCGTTAGTCGGGTCGGTCAAACTCGGTTAATGTCGTAAAATTCCGAATTTTGAGGAAAACTCATTGCTTACTTTTGCCGATGTATGTTATATACCATTGTATATCTTAAAGAAGCCTGAATTTAATAGCAGGCATGTTTTAATTCAAATAACTAACTTTTAACTTTCTAAAGTCCGAAAATATCGAAAATCCCGGTTTTTTGTAAAATTAAAACCGGGATTTTTAAGACCTATATTTGGTCCGATATCCCGGGATTTTTGAATCCCGGGATCCCGGATTGCGACCCCTAGTAGGTACCCACCATTATAGTCAATAATTACAAAAAACTATATACTGCCTTAAATTGAGTGAGCGCTATGAAATTATTTTAGTTATCTATAATATATAATAATATATAATAGTCCTTGCTTAAAAAAAATATTTGCCCCATAAATAGCCTAAAAGAATAATATTATTGTATATAGGTAAACTTCCGTTACTGAGTGACTTACAGAAAACGCATAACCGAAATTATGCCGCGTAGAACTCTGAAATTTTTTTATGTAAGTTACTTGTGAAATATAGAGAAGCAATAAGATAAGATTTTGCTAAATTCTAATAGAAAGGGGAAAGTAAAAAATTTTACAATTCACGTCATAAACATAGTCGTGGGCGAAACAGAGTGATGAATTATTTGCATTTAGTCGTCTATTTCCCAAGAGACATTTATACAATATAAACAGTATTTTTTGTTTAAGTAGTATATTCGAGTTACACTTTAATTATGCTACGAGTCAAATAACTAAAATTGAAATGTAAGGGTTGTCCCACGTAGTAACCAGAGTCCTGGGGGAAATTTGTCGCATCGATTTGATTTAACTGTGGATTCGTTACTCTTTATGTTATTTCTCTTTTTATATGGTTTAGTAAGTCTGTATATAGAATATCACTGTTGGATGGTCACAAGTTTTGTACAATGTTGATATTTTTCGAAAAAAAAAAGACATTTCAAAGACAATTCAAAATAAATCTTACTTCAGGCCTAAGACCATCACCGCCGGTTCACTAAAATTTATATAGACCATTAATACAGCCATTCAGACCTAAGAATAACCGGCCTAAGAATAACGAATACCAGAAACTCATAGATTTTTTTGTTTACACATTCTTCGCGTTTTACGGGATAGACTGACAATGGCTTCTTAAATTTGTCCTATTTATTTCTATGTAGATGGAACAATCCAGACAGGAAAAACCATCTTTACTTACATTCTACATACGAGTACATTTTGAATATATATTACCCGGCTTGGAATCGAACTCACTACCCCCGATTCAAATATAATCCAACTAAAACTCGTCTCTATTAGGTAGATATAATTTTAAATAAAACTATTTTAACCGGATTAATCGCGTATATTTTGTATGTTTATACAAAGTGTTCGAAACGTCGGGTTTCCAAAAATGTATAAACATACAAAATATACGCGATTAATCCGGTTAAAATAGTTTTATTTAAAATGTGTAATAATCGTGAAAATCAAAGAACTTATTAGGTAGATATAAGCTAGTGTTAAGACACTCCGTTCTCCTCATTTGTCTGACCCTCACTAACATCCAACTCACAGCCACCACTGCGCCATGATAGCCTTCAGTTTTGTTTTTTAAAAAGTAAAATATACGTAGTAACCGCAATAAGTGCTTTCAATCATACAATTTATGATTTAATAACCAACAGTGAGACCCAGCTGAGTGCAATATTGCAGTATTGGCTTAGAGGGTACTCCCGCCGCCCTAGTTACAGAATATGAAGAATAATAGTCAGTTGTTAGAAAAAATGAAGCTTTTTGAAATTCATATTAAAAAAGTCTAACACTTGAAACTTTTGTTTTTTTTTCTACCATAA